>ML675605.1:3264710-3480519 GCA_007922155.1 Mesoclemmys tuberculata
ATGTGCTTAAGTTCTTTCCTGTTCAGCAAACCACTTGAGCACATACTTAACTTTAAAGTAATGCTTGCATCCCAATGACTTCAGTGAGATTTAAGCACTTTCTTAAGTATATTGCATTGTTCAAGTAGAATAGTTTGCTGACTTCAGATGGACTTCAGCACATGCTTTGCTGCGTTGGGGCCTAGCATCTCCCAGATCCTGAAAGGTGCTGTGTGTCTTCAAATTCTTTCTATATCAATGGGAGTTGACACCCTCAGCACCTCACAGGATAAGACCTTCAGTCTGTACTCCACAAGGCCCCCTGTAGTCATCCCTCTACAGCCCTCTACTTTGTATTCAGCTTTGTTATAGCTACACAGATATACAATTACTTTGAAACTGACCTAATGACATTTTCTATTCCCTCTGATTCACCCACAAAGAATACATTTTGCCAGACCCCTGAAACTCTTACCATTTTATTCTCACATACCAATGGCCTCATACTAATAGGGCCTCCATAGACTTTCACCCTAATGCCACTAAAATCTCAAACAGCAATGATTCCATAATTGCATCATCACAGGATCTCCATAGATTGATGATCCTTATTCTGCCACTGCTGTTGCGCTAAACAACCGCCCCCTTCACAATCTTTGCTGTTGGTGCCACTGTGAGAGAGTGGGATAATGAATTCTTTTTAGGATGAGAAACATTCATTTTAATTCTCAAACAGAAAGGTCTTGACATTAAGTCAAAACAGAATCAGAGTCATTAGTAGTCTGTGCACTTAGGAAAAAAGAAAATTCCTTAAAGTAAGCACTAAGAAGCCATCCTGGAATAGTCTTGCTGGCTTGACATTTCCTCAGCTTCTCAATCATTGGCACACAGCCAAGCAGCAGGTACCCAGACAGGCCCCCCTTTTCATTGCCTCCCCTCAACTTATGCAGAAGGATAAAAAAGGGAAGTGACAACGGGAGTGAATGAAGGCACACTCTAGCCAGCCCTTTGACTATTTCACATAGTGTTATTGTTTCAGTACTGGGTATGTCCATACAGACCAGTAGAAAAATAAATTGGCAAAAAACATAGATGGCCACGACAACTGAGGTCAACTAGTATGGATTCCTCCACAGAAAGTAGTGTTCGGTATGCTATGGGATAATGAACTTTTGAGGAAAATAAATAGTTAAAGTGGGGCAATTATCTCGTTTTCCTTTCCCCCTCTTCCCAGACCCATACTTTTCATTCAAGTGTCTGTGGCATTCAGATCCTGAAAATTCAAATTCTAAACAATGTGGAATTCATGACATGCTTTCACTAAGTTTCTACACTCTCCTATAATGCATTTCTAAATTCCTCTCAATTTTTCATTCTTTGTCAAACTGACGATACTTCACTTCATTTACATTCAGATATAAGACAATAAGTCACATGTACCTCTCTTACAAAGAAAAAAAGAAGCAGAAGCTGCAGCAAAACTAATATTTCCTTTATGGTTTAATATAATCTACCAGGCAATTTTAAAAGATTATATTAGAGAAATTATATGTAAAGCCATAAAATAAATAGAGTCTCCTTCCATGAGCTCCAGACAACCTGAAAATAATCCCATGAAGATTTTTTTTGTATAGAGCTAAGAACTTTTCTCAGAAAACACTGCTATGAACAGCCACATGACTTTTTGCTTCAAATGCTTTTCAGTATAGTTTTTTCCACCACTAAAACCTTTAACTAGACACCAAACCACATTAACTGTGCCCTCATATCCCCATCATCCTATTTAGTTTTGAGTCAGAAAAATACCTATCAATAGCCAATATCACAGCATCACAGATAGTTGAACCCTGGTGCCTAGGAAGTTCACCCAGAATCCTGGTGATGGATCCCTTTAAGGCCTATACGTATAACAACATTTATATGTATAGGCCTTAAAGTAAAAGTATATATTTTAAAACTTGTCCACAATGGCTTGTACAGCACTGCATACATAGCCAAGTCAAGATAAAGATATCAACAAACAAAATTGCTACCAAACAGAATAAATCCAATTTGAAGTATTATTTTCATTTAATATTTGAGTGGAGAAGTCAACACAATTGCATAAGTTGAAAAGGTAAGTACTTACATTTTATCATGCTATAGCTCTGTCAATATTTGGCACCTATTTATTGTTAAGTAAAAAGATAATACTAATAAAAGCATAACCACAACCAAATGAGGCCGAAAAATGGTGGTCAGGAAAGGGTTAAAATAATCTAAGATGTCCAATGTAAATATCTTCATCAATGATTAGATAACAGCATACACAGTACTCTTGTAAAGTTTGTGGATGATGCCTAGCTGGGAGTGGTTGAAAGTGCTTTGGAAGATAGGATTAAAATTCAGAATGATCTGGACAAACTGGAGAAAAGATCTGAAGTAAATAGGATGAAATTTAATAAGGAAAGTACTCCATTTAGGAAGGAACAGTCAATTGCACACAGACAAAATGGGAAATGACTGCCTAGAAAGGAGTATTGAGAAAAGCGATCTGGGAGGTCATAGCTAAATATGAGTCAATAGTGTAACTATTGTAACTGCTGCAAAAAAAGTAAACGTTCTGGGATGTATTAGCATGAGTGTGGTAAGCAAGACGGGAGAAGTAATTCTTCTGCTCTACTCCATGTTGATTAGGACTCAACTGGAGTATTGTGTCCAATTCTGGGCACCACATTTCAGGAAAGATGTGAACAATACCAAAGAGCAACAAAAATTATTAAAGGTCTACAAAACATGACCTATGAGGAAAAATTGAAAAAAAAAATGGGTTTGTTCAGTCTGGAGAAAAGAAGATTGAAGAGGGACAGGATAAGAGTTTACAAGTACATAAAAGGTTGTTACCAGGAGGAGCGATAAAAATTGTTCTCCTTAACTTCTGAAGATAGGACAAGCAGCAATGGACTTAAATTGTAGCAAGGGTGGTTTAAGTCAGACATTAGGAAAAACTTCCTAACTGTCAGGGTAGTTAATCACTGGAATAAATTGCCTAGGAGGCTGTGAAATCTCTGTCACTGGAGAGTTTTAAGAGCAGGTCAGGCAAACACCTATCAGGGATGCTCTAGATGAGTGGTTCTCAACCACGTATACCTGTACCCCTGAGGGGTACGCAGAGGTCTTCCAGATATCAGCTCATTTAGATATTTACCTAGTTTTACAACAGGCTACATAAAAAGCTCTAGCGAAGTCAGTACAAACTAAAATTTCACACAGTCAATGATTTGTTTATATTGCTCTATATTATATTGTTCTTTACACTGAAATGCAAATACAATGTTTATATTTCAACTGATCTATAATTATATGGCAATAATGAGAAAATAAGCAATTTTTCAGTAATACTGAAAAATAGTATACCATGACACTTTGGTATTTTTATTTCTGATTTTGTAAGCAAGTAGTTTTTAAGTGAAGTGAAACTTTGGGGTATGCAGGACAAATCAGACTCCTAAAAGGGGTACAGTAGTCTGGAGAAGTTGAGAGCCAATGGTCTAGATAATACATAGTCCTGCCTTGAGTGCAGGAGCCTGGACAAGAAGTCCTCTTGAGGTCCCTTCTAGTCCTACACTTCTATGATTCTCTGACACAAGAGAACTGTATTAGGAAGATGGGATGGTTCCTGGATAAGTCTTTAGTGCATTTATGAAGTGTAATAAACCATAGACAACAGAAATGCCTAAAGTAAGTCTTACGGACAGTCTTATAGTTAAAACGCTAACTGAGATTCTATAGCTCTGAGTTCAAATCCTGGCTATGCCACAGACTTCCAGTGTGACCATAGGCAAGACAATTCATCTATCTGTGCCTCAGTTCCCCATCAGTAAGACGGGGACAATAATCATAGAAATATAAGGCTGGAAGGGATCTTGAAAGGTTATCAAATACAGCCCTCTGTGCTGAGGCAGGGCCAAGTAAACCTCGACCATCCCTGATGGATGTTTGTCCAAACTGTTCTTGGAAACCTCTAATGATGGGGATTGTAAAACCTGCTCTGGAAGCCTCTTCCCGATCTTAACTATTCTTATGTTTAGAAAGTTTTCTCTAATATCCAACATGAATCTCCCTTATAGAAGATTAAGCAGATTATTGCTTGTCCCACTTTCTCTGGACATGGAGAACAACAGTCCTCTTTATAATAGCCCTTAACATGTATGAAGTCTGTTATCAGGTGCTCCCTCCGTCTTTTTTCTCAAGACAAAACTTGCCTAGTTTTTTAACTTTTCCTCTTAGATAATATTTTCTGAACCTTTTATCCTTTTAGTTGCTCTCCTTTGGACTCTCTCCAGTTTCTCCACATCTTTCCTAATGTGTGGTACCCAGAATTGGACACAGTACTGCAGGTGAGACCTCCCATTGTCTGTCTTGTCTAATTAGAATGTAACTTCTTCATGACAAAACTTGTCTTTAATATGTGTTTGTATATTGCTTTCTGTAATGGACTCCTGATCTCGACTGGAGACCTCTACATGGTCCAGTGGCCTAGTATAAATAATCATAAATAGTAAACAACCTCTGTGTATTCTAATTTTCCAACCTTTAAAATGGCTATAATTACCTAGCATTCCCATCCTAGAGACCCTTTTTATATAATATAAAGCTGCATTTATTAATTCTCCCATATTTAATTAATTGTGACCATTTTCCTAGGAGAGGTAGCTTTTGTTGTATTTAAGTCTTTACTTGGACATTGTTACATGTGTTATATTATAATTAACAAGGGCATAAAACCACTACACCAATTTTTAATAGAAGTTACCCTTTGCATTACAATGGCACTTTGACCAGAAAGTAAAATTCATTGTAAAGGACCTTTCCAATTACTTACAGAAAGGACTGTTTGCAGCTTTAATTGGACTGGAAAATCAGTTAAGTGAAGACAGATATTTCACCATAAAAAGCCTTTATGCCCAGAATGTGGATGAACTAGATGGGTCTATCCACCTAAGCTTTTAGTAGGCAATGTGAACAATGCTACTGTTCCAATTCACTAGTGACAAAGACACACTTTCTTTACAACCCCAAGAAGAGCAGGAAAGGGTCATACACCTTGTTTTGGTTTTTTGTTTTTAAATTTTGGGTGTCCATATGATATAACCACCTTGTTTTACAACTAAGAGAATTCCATTGCATCATTTCAAATATGTCAGTTAAAAACTAACTGCTTTGATGATCAAACCCTCCTCCCAAATTCAGTGAAACTAGAAACAAACTAGAATAGTGGTTCTCAAAGTTTTGGGGCTCAAGACCCACTTGTAAAGGTTTATGGCCTGTACTGACCCAGTAAATAGCCTGGGAGTAGAGGTCCTGGGGTGTTTTTAGTCAGATCCTGCCCCCTGGCTGGGCTTGGCTCCCTGCTAGTCAGATTTGGCCTGCCCCCCTCCGACTGAACCAAATTTGTGTGAGTGGAGTTGTGACCTGGCTCCTGGAGTTGCCATGTCACTCATTCAAATTTGGCTGACTCTGACTCCTGTCAACCTGAGTGGCTCTGGGATCCCAGGGATTGCTGTGCCTGGAGCAGGGAAGTGAGCCAAGCCATCCCCATGGGACAGGAGCACAGGACCTGTCATACAACCCCTTGAAACATTCTGGCAATCCAATTTTGGGTCCCAGCCCACAGGTTGAGAAACCCTGAAATAGAATATAATCTATTAATTTGATGCCTGATTTACAAAAATACTGCTGTGACAAAGCCGGCAGTGGAATATATGTTATGAATAAGGCCCTACTTGAATCATGGGATGGTTGTCAAATAATTGCAGCTGAGTTGTGGACGAGACATGGAAAACCACAGAAAAATAATAATGAACCTTTATTAATTGTGGGAATCTGGAGAAACTGGCCACCCGGGACTAACAGCAGGTGCACTACCGCCCTGGGGCTGTCATTGGGAGCCCCATCATGCATGGGGCTGTCAGCAGGACTTATTGTTTAACACGTAACATACATACACCTGAATTCAGCACCAAAATTGCAGTGGAATCCTGATCTTGCAGGATCTACAATGCCGTAAATTAGGTAGGGCCTTAGTTAATTACTGCCTAGCAAGTCGCATGGCATTCTGTCCTGAGACAGATTAAATGTAGACTTCCTTACATGTGGCTAATGCAACCACAACTGGGTGGTTGTTGGGTTATTGTGTGAGTTCAATGCTTGCAGTAGTCCCAACGGGCATGAGCAGACATACGGGTTCCAGTGGACAATATGTATAATCACGCCTCTTTTTGTTGCAGAGCAGCTGCAAGCTGGACAAACGGAGGATTAGCACTCAGGAAACCTGAACTAATGCGTGCTTAGCATTAGTAATGAGGCACTTCACGCAGTCATACACCAGTAATTTTGGGCTAACTGGTTTCCCAGATAAAATAAAGGCCAGCCAGTACACAGGCACAGACAGTATGGTGAGGGAAAGAGAGACATCAGGTCAGAAAAGCATGCTGTTTTCTGGATACAGAGCTGGATGCTGTGGGGTCTTTTTGCTGGAATTACCTGTGTGCAGCCTTAGCTGATATTTTCACCTTCTCTGTGCAAAGTAACCAGGACTTGTGAACATCTTCATGTCAAAAGTTTCTCCACTGCCATTGAAAAGTCCCATCTGCGACCACTGTTTTTGAAGAGAACATTTTTTGCCTTTAGAATACATGGACTGCATCAACTATACTCTGATTTTATGGTGATGAGTGGAGTAAAAGAATCTCTATAGAACAGCCCCAAGCAGGGAGGCAGCTAAACCAAACGCAGGCAGGAGTCTCACACGCAGAGAAACAGAGCAGACTTAGTGTATATCTACATAGGAATTAGACACACGGGGGAGGGCCTCAGACCCTGGGCTCCAGCGGGAGCCTGGACATCTACACTGCAATTTTTAGCCCCACAGCTTCAGCCCAATGAATCCAAGTCAATTGACCTGGGCTCTGAGATTCAGTGGCGCAGGTTTTTATTGTAGTGTAGCTGTACTCCTAAGTCCCAATCTTCAGTGGCATGATGCCCTTTGTGATTTACGTGGCGATATGAAACATAACATTTACTGTTTAATACAGCATATGGACAGAAGCTAATGACTTTTTTGAGAGTTAATGTCCCATTCAAAGGGGATTACTGCCATTACAACCATAGCAAGCAATTAACAGCACCCACAATGCTTAAAAAAATTAACATCTGCAATATAGTTGGGTGGCTATGCTGGAAATTGGTCATTTCTTGGAGATTAGTGAGCAATTTTCTGTCAGAATGCAGGGTGCACTGTGCCAGAAAACCAACAAAAAAGCACTATTCTCAGGGGATTATTTTTAACAATCCAGTGTGTTGTGCATATTTAAGAGGAAACTTGTGGATATCACCACCATCCCAGAAGTAGATTCTCATTTATTTTTCCCTTTAAATACTAGAAACCAACATATGACACGTTACAGTGCATTGGATATCTCGACTCTAAAATGACCAATTATAGCTGAAAACCCAACAAGATGTCAAATATTTCATAAGGTGTCTGTTGATGATGGTGATGGGGCTTTCTTGTTTGTTTTTTGCTTTCATTGAGGTTTTTTTTTCCACTTTTTGCTGGTGTTTATTTTCCTGTTAGACTTCATTGAAATCGGTCGCAGCTGATTAATGTGAACTGTTTGACTATTATTGTTTAAGTGTCCCTAAGCAGGTATTCCCTTAAAAACCATAAAGTTTCAGAAGAAACCTGTCTGATTAAAGAAATGTAATTATGAGTATGATAAATGTGATGCCTAAAAGTTAATATACAAGATCCTTAGAATATCCTTCGATAAAAAACTGCCCTAGTTTAAAACGTTAGGCCATTTTAAAAAATATTTTTTTGCCAAGACATACTTCACCAAGGTTAATATTCTGTTTTAATTGTACCACATCGCAAATTAGTCATGGACCAACACACTATGAGGACATGAGGTAAGATTGTGTTATGTCTAGACAACATTATTTCAGATCAAAGTGTAGCAGAGATAACCAAATCAGTTTCAATGCAAGAGACCAAAAGAGAAGAAAAATAATATAATTCATACCAATTTATTTTAAACAGAGCACTTTGCAGACCCAAGTACTTTTTCTGTGGTTTCAAAGTCACTGAGAGGCTAACATGGTGCCTTAGCCTATCATGACACACAGTTCTCTCACAGAGTTCAGGTTACACAAGAAGCAGCACTGAGGATGTAACTTGAGCTGTTGAAGGTGGATTGAGGAAAGAAACAGCACCAACAGAAATGCCACCAAGTTCATATAACAATAATAATCTTGACTCACAGTTACACCGAAACGTAGCCACTTACTCCCACACAATGCAATGTATCTCATCCAGTCTAGCCGGAGAATCATCAGGCAGGTGTAGAAGGGGATGCATAAGGAAACTGCACCTGTTATATGGGTCTAGAGTTCAGAGGCACTTGGTTAAATGAGTTCCCTATCTTTCAACCAACTTTCTGCAGATCCTTAGTGCAGAGTCTCCCACCTTTTTGCAGTGTCTTTGGAGGTTATTGCAGGCCCTGGAAACAATGGACCAAGATCATATTCCCTGACGGCTTGATAGCTGAAGAGTTTCTCTCCTCCCCTCATCCTGATCACTGTGGCCTTAACTGTGTGGCTTGGCAGTGCTTCACAGGTTGGGGGTTTGTTAACCTCTCCAAGCTCATCATCAAAATCAAGCTCTTCACAGACAAGGACCCACCAACTCAAAGCTCCACAAGACCCTGCCAGAGCAATAGATGCAAAACCTGTAGACATACTTCCACTGCTATTATGATCAAGACCCCCACAACACACCTTTCAAGATCCATGGATCCTGCTTATCACAATATGGGGTGTACGTCATCCAGTGCACTAATTGCCCCAATTGCAACTATGTGGGTGAAACCAATCACTATGTTCTCGAATGAACTCACACAGGAAAATGATAAAAGACAAAAACACCACATCATCTGTGGGTGAAATATTTTCAAAAAGCCATCACTCTATATCTGACCTATCAGTCCTCATCTTCAAAGGAAACCTTCCCAACATCTTCAAAAGATGATCCTGGGGGCTTAGATTCATAATTTTGCTAGACACTAAATACCATGGACTGAAGAGAGACACTGATTTATAGTTTATTATGATATGTAACTTACTAACAATGCCTCCTTCAGCTATCTTCTCCCACCCTTTCTTTCTCTCCTATGATTGGAAGGGTGTTAACTGTCCACTTCACCTGGAATGTTCCCTTGAAATATATGTTAACTACTTATGTTAAACAGTCTGTTTCACCTTGTATTTATCTGTGACACTCTGAGCACTGTGACAAAGCTCTTCCTCTACCTCGATGGGTCCAGTGCTTCCTTTTAGCAGTAGGCCAGGGAACTGCTTCATCCCTTAGCATTCTTCCACCCTCTACTGATGTGGGAGGGTAATACAGCCTCTCTAAGATGGCCACTCCCTGTTCTGGTCTTGTCTCTGGCTCTCACAGGCCCTTGTCTCTTTGCCTTCCAGTGAATGGCTGGTGAGGGTGGGTGAGTCTTGGTCCCACCCTTGACTCCGTGCCCCAACCCAAAGACCCTACAAGTGGCTTCAGGAAATCTGTGGCTTCAGGAAGCTGCTAGCTTCCCTGTTCTACTTCCCCATGCCCCTTGACTTAATGTCCATACCCTGCCTGGACACGGGTCCATCCTGGCTTCCTTGCCAGGGGAGGTTGTTGGCCCTTGACAGGCCCACTGGGAAAACCAAATGTCCAGTTCAATCTTTCCTTTCTGGCAGGGTCTCTTCCCTTAGGCCTCCAGGCCTGGGAAAGGTCCTGTGCCCTCTTCGGGCAGGGTCTCCCCCAGTCTTTGTACCTGCAGGGTTCTCTTCTGCCAGAGTTCTGATCCTTCTCCTAAACCCTCCTGGTTCTTGACAACATCTTGCCTGCTCACATACTCTGACATCTCATCTCACTCCCACAACTCCAGCTACAGCCTCTCTCTGGTGTGGTGTAGGTCCTAGGTGGGGCCTTGATGGGCTCCAGGTGTGTTAATTAACTTGGAGTAACCCTCTGCTCAGCTACCAGGAGAAAAGGGACTTGCTGAGCCTGGGGCTGATATATTGGCCTCCTTGCACTCTCCAGTAGCCATCTAATCTGACCCTGTCACAGTACATTTTTCCAGACCTGAATAAGAGTTCTGTGTGTAGCTTGAAAGTTGGTCCAATAAAAGATATTACCTCACCCACCTTGTCTCCCTCAATCATGTAATCTAATCATTACCCACAAGTGTCACTCAGCCAGGGAAAAGATAATTTCTCCCCACTACAAATCTCTGTTCAGACACTGAATAGGCAATGCCTACTGTATGTTTGTTACATGTTAAGCTAAGCGGGGAGGGACAGTTTGTGTATCTGTCCCAAAGGAGTGGGCAAGGTTGACTGGCAATTAGGATCTAAAATGGCTGCTACTGGGGGGTCAGATACTACTCAGGTTTCACAGGTATCGATCTACCTATACAGTTTAGATCAGGCCACATGTTACAGAGGCAACAGGGCCAGACATATAATTTATCAAAGTACAAAGTTTTTCAAAGTTCTCTATAAACAGTGTCTCAGTAATTAAATAGATGGGAAAACTTACACACAGAGAGGTTACATGACTTACCCAAGGCCACACAGAACATTGTAAAATTAGTCTTGATCCCAAATCATTTTTTAGAATTGATCTTAAATCCAGGGGCAGTTAGCTCAGTTTTGGTGGGTAAACATAGCCCTAGCAGCAGAGCCAGGATCACGCTCAGGAGTTCCTGGGTCATACACCTGTGTTCAGTCCACTAGGTCATCTTGTCATTTACATTATGATGGGCCAGACTGCAATGATGTTGGTTCATCTACTTGTATCCATGGTCTGATGATGACTATTAGGACATTCCTCTTTCTTTGAATAATAGCTATGGCCTGACTGCCAAGTGCAAGTGGATTTCACCACTGCCTGTTGTGATTTTGGACTATGAGATCACTTCCCTTTTTTCAGTGAAAATAAAAACTGTTGTCTTCGACTCTGCAAGGTCACTCCTGTGTGTTTCAGCCTGTGCTAGGATGGCTTTCACATCCAGTGTCTGGAAATTGCACCCTCCTCATGCATGTATTTTGGCAGCCACAAGGTGGTCTTCATATGTTTCTAAAACACCATCTGCAATACAAACTGGCTTGCTAGTAATCATAATACACCAGATTTTCATGCCTTCCTTTCTTCTGCTGTTCAGACTTTCTCACATGGGGAAGAAAGAATTTTGTGCCAACATGGCATTGCAATAACAAGGGAAGTACATTCTGCTGTGGAACATGGGTGACTGGCCCACTTCCAGGTACTGACGGCATATGGCAAGGGGGTTGGCTAATATTTTTAGCATTTTATAGAACATGGGCCCAGTTCCATCCTCAGATATGCAGGTATAGTGCCAACTGACTTCAGAAAAGTTAGCATGGGTCTGACAGAACCAGGCACTAATTAACACATCTGTTCTGTGGATTGAATAAATTATTCCCAATCATATATTTTTGTGTATGTTAAAATATTTGCTTCGGGTTATTGAACTGTTCAGTTGAAAATTTTAAAAAATACAGAAATAAAAATGTGGCTAAACACATATAAATGTGTATATAACAGATTTTACAAGTAGGTAATGGGATAGAACTTGGAGAGTTCATAAAATAGATCTAAAATGAAATGTGATATGTAGTGGATTCAGAGAGGGCTCATGTTGGTTGACTGATCTGAAGTGATTAGGGATCTGGGGCTATTTTTGCTACTGTACTGACAGCAACATATTCATATTTAGTGGTTATACAGAAAGATCTAGGCTAGTTGTTAAAAAGATCTTTCCAGTTTGGTAGGGTGAATTGAAAAAGAAATGAGAGTTTATCGGTATATCTTAATAATATAACTATACTCAATGAAAGTACTAGAGTGATTGAACATTACTTCTACTGAAAAACATATAAGTTATTGTGACCTTTTAAAATAATTTGAACAATTTTCCAGCATGTTGTATCTCTCTCACTCTCATTCTTTTTATGTCTGTGGTTAAAATCACTTGCAACTTGTCTCACAGTATACTAATTGTACACAATGTATATTTATCAAAATGTGGTGGGGTTATTTATCTCACAAAGTGGGATTTTTCAAAAGTGCCAAATTGACCGAAGAACACACATCTTGCTGAAAGTCAGTCAGTGGAATTTGTGCTCTTAAATCATTTAGGTGCCTTTGATCATCCTCCCCACAGTGGCTTGCTCTGCTTCCATTCCTGCTCACAAGCAACTAAACATAACTTCCTAACAATGGGCCAGACTGTGAAGCCCTTACTCATGCTAGTATACAGTCATTCAAATAGTTCCATTCTCATAAGCAAACTCACATAATGTGGGCTAGATTAAATTATTATAAGTTTAGTGCACAACTCATAGAACGACCAAATTCAAAGAGTAGTTATCAATGGTTCACTGTCCATCTGGGAAGGCGTAACTAGTGGGATCCTGCAGGAGTCAGTCCTAGGTCTGCTACTATTCAATATTTTCATTAATGACTTGGATAATGGAGTGGAGAGCATGCTTATAAAATGCAGATGGCACTAACCTGGGAGGGGCTGCAAACACTTTGGAAGACAGAATTCTAAATAACCTTGACAAATTGGAGAATTGGTCTGAAATCAACAAGATGAAATTCAGTAAAGACAAGAGAAAAGCACTTCACTTAGGAAGGAAAAAAATCAAACGCCCAACTAAAAAATAAAGAATAACTGGCTAGGTGGAAGTTCTGGGGGTGGATCTGGGGGTGATAGTGGATCACATATTGAATATGAGTAAACAACAGGATGCAGTTGTGAAAAGGGCTAATATTAGGGAGTATTAACAGGAGTGTTGTAAGACCCAGACAGTAACTGTCCTGCTCTGCTCTGGACTGGTGAGGCTTCCGCTAGAGTACTGTGTCCAACTCTGGGTGCCATTCTGTAGGAAAGATTTGGACAAATTGGAGTGTCCCAGGCAAAGCAATAACATGATATGAGGTTTAGAAAATCTAACCTATGAGGAAAGGTTAAAAAAACTGAGCATCTTTGGTCTTGAGAAAAAAAAGACTGAGGGGAGACCTGATCAGAGCCCTTAAACATGTTAAGGATATTCTAAAAAGGACTGATCAATTGTTTTCCATGTTCCTTGAAGGTAGGACAAGAAGTGCTGGCTTTAATCTGCAGCAAAGGAGATTTAGGTTACGTATCAGGAAAAGCTTCCTAACTACTATAAAGGTACTTAAGTACTGGAATATGCTTGTAAAATCCCATCACAGGAGGTTTTTAAGAACATGTTGGACAAACACCTGTGAGGGATGGTCTAGTTTTACTTAGTCCTGCCTCAGTGCAGGGGGCTTGACTTGATGACCTCTTTAAGTCCCCTGATTGGAAGTTGTCACAAGTAAGTTCTCATCGGTAAGTGTAGGATCTCCATAATCTGGCCCACTGAATTTTACTGACTGAGAATCAGTCTATCAAGAGAGTTATTGGAGCCCTATTGCTGGATACATTTAAAACAAAAGTGGACACTAGAAAATATACTGTAGCAACATCTTGCAAGCTCATTGGGGTAAATTAGATTATGTAATAGGTCCTTTCCAGCCCTAATTTCCATGATGCTATTTCTATCCAAATTACCATATCAGCAATTGCAAGCCAAAATTTTCAAGCTGAGCACCTAATATTTTTGGTCATATTTCCTAAGTAACCTCATTTTACAAGTAAGTTAGTATTCTTAGTTCAGGAACAGCTCTGAATGGGATATGACCATATGACATTGCACTTCCTCTGTCCTGTCTGTAAATATAAAGAATAAATAAAGAGGCATCCACCAGTAGCTCCCTGTCCAGGTTGTTCTGTCATCCCCATGGGCATAATGTCTCTACTTGAACATCCAATAGTTGGATTCATATCCTAAGTCTCAATCATTTAGCAATGATCCTTGGCTTTAACTGCTGGATAATTCTACCCCCACTACTGCAGTTCTTTATACCCAGAACATCTTCTCAGGATTAATACCAGATCTATCATGAACTGGAGATTTTCCTGATTTATATCTGAGTTTTCCTACATACTGTGTTAAAGCTAATATCAGTCTGCTAAAACAGGTCTCTCTCTCTCTCTCTCTCTCTCTCTTTCTAGTTGCCATAAGTCCTCTTTCCGGGCCACTCCCACAACAATCTTCAAGACCTAGTGGAATTTCTTCAGCTAACAGAACAATTCTCCATACTATCCAATTATAAATGGAGACTATGTAGATATAATAGGCTGCCTGCCTCTTAAAATACTAAATTAACTTTACTGTTCCCCATGTCAGACCGAACACCTGTCTGTCCCTGCCAGCAGGCTGAGCAATTGTAACCCTGAGAAAGTGAATGCAGAATTACCTCCTATGAACTCCTAAATCCATACATTTTATATTAAATTCAAATACTTTGATTGATACTGGCATACTGCAAAAATCAGTATCTGACCCAAATCCTTTCAACATTTACATATTCAAGTGTTACAGTGGTTTCCTCTTGAGATCATAGATTAGATTTTGTTTTCATTTAAATCAAAAAGTCACAATATTAATTAAATAACCCACCAAACTCAGGGAACTCTGAAATAAAATTGCCTCAGCCCATGTCCATGCTCTGTGTTACATGTAGGCAATCAGGACGGGATCTTAGAGTATAGGACACATAATCAACAGTCACAAGTAACAGGACATATGACTGGACAACTATTTCATTTGCAAATATGGTGTGATGTTGGCAGGCCAGGTCCCAGTTGTTGCCAAAGCTGTAGGCATCAGCTGAGCACTGACAAATTCATAGCTGGAAAGCAGACCACCTCACCTGTATGTTAGTATTGTTCAAGGTAGGTGTTCAACTTATCAGAATGTGTTTCGTCTCCAAGGAATGCTTGTAAGTTGCTGCACGCATTAATTTCACTTTTAATGTCTGTATCCCATGCTATGAAGTAAGTTTTGCTTTATAACTGTAAAAATACTTGCCCTGAACCTGTGAACCCAGGCAGGAGGAAAGGTCCATCAAGAAGGACTATCAAAACTAAATTGGCCATTGTGGAGCATCATGATACAAAGGCTTAGTTAATGACCCTTTCATACCCATGACCTTGGTACATGCAACTACGACCCTCATAATTCTCCTTTAGCTCCGTGTTCTTCTTTTTGTTCTTGCAGTCTTACACAGCCTAACAAGTTCTACAGCCCAAAGCTTTAGGCATTTAAGTTTATTTTCTTTCTTTCAAAGAGTCTTGTCTATTCAGATACAATTTCAGATTTGTCAAATGTTCTTTAGATGAACTACTTTAGGGAGCAGATTTCTGTCTGAATCCATTTTCCTGTCATTAATAATGAGTTATTCTAACAATCACTAACTCTTTCCAAGACTTTTGAATCTGTCTTATACTTCTGTCATTCTTATTCAGCAATCTGAAAGAAAGTGATCAGTTCTATTCCTTTTGAATGAGTCTTTTTTGTTTTAGGACCTAATTTAGAGTGGGAAGAGGGCAGAGGAGCAACATTCACTGAACCAAGTTCTTCTCTGAGCTACATTGGTGCAAATCCAGATCAACTCCAATATCTTCATTTAAATCCAGACTGACACGACCGGAGGAGAAGCTGGGCTGCTGATCCATACAGATCTCTCTTTCCTGTTTCATGAAACTGTCAGAGATTTTTCCACACCACCTTTCTTGAATGATTCTTTATATCGTGGTAGTGCTTCTTCATATGGCATCGGTTTGGTTTGCAACGATCAGTTTATAGGTCAACATGCAGGTTTGAAATCCTGTTCATTGCATCAGGGGTATGTCAGTGAGGTTACCCTTAAACAAAGACTTAGGGCAGGAGGAGTATATGTTCCATGGTTTGAGACACTGGTCCACAATCACACTCCAGGCTACTTCTCATTTTCCATTGGAAGAGTTTCTCGGCACATCTTTCATGTGATGTTCTTATGCGGTTACGTATGCACCATTCTTTCCATCGGAGGTCAAATGCTGGCAGTTCTTAAGTAGGGTCAGTAATAAGGTGTTTATTTGGGACTGATGAGATATCCCAGGTTGCACACCCTTGATTATCACCATTAAAATCCATCAAAGTACCGCTGCAAGTCTGAAGGGGGTTCCTAGATTTTAATCTTGTTCTAGGAGGAGTCTTCAGGTAATCGTGCAGGGGGATTCTGGTGTTTTGGTTTATGTTCAAGAAGAAACTGGAGGTTTGAGAGTCCCTCTGTATTTTGGAAGGGTGAATATGGGACAGAACAGGGAGTCAGTCTGTTGGAGCTGACATTAATGTTCCTGAGATTATCCGCATTGCCCTGTTTGGTTGTGGATATAGAGCTTAGTGTGAGAGATCTGGGCCTATACTGGTGCACGGTATTCCACTGCAGAGTGGACTAGAACGAATGCCACTGTGTGCAGTGTCCTGGGACCAGAACCCTAAGACGTTCCCATCAGCTGTCTTATGAGTAGTAGTGCTTAGGAACCTCAATCAACAATCAGGGCCTTATTGCACTAAGCACTGTATAGACAACAGGCAAACAAGACAGTCTATGGCCCAGAGAGTTCACAAATCTGCTGATGGTCTACAATAACATCCTACAAACAAATATATGTGAATTTTATAAATATAGCATATGTATACTTATGATTTCATGTATTGAGTCCATATGTGAACATAAACATGTCACCTCTCAAGGTAAGACAGTCCAGGTGCTCACACAGCAAAAAGCATAACTCTTATTTTTATATCTATATATAAACCCCATTTGTTATGAATAAACCCATTTAAAAATCACTGAAGGGGGTTAATCTGGTTGTGGTGGTTAGTAAAGTTTGGAGGAGTCTTACATCCCAAACACTGATGCAAAAGACTCCTGGGAGAGAAAAAAGAAATTCCAGGATATTATAAACAGGAATTTAGTATTCAGTGTAGTTGTAGCCACGTCAGTCCCAGGATATTAGAGAGACAAGGTGGGTAAGGTAATATCATTTATTGGACCAACTTCCAACAAAAAATACTACCTTACCCACCTTGTCTCACTAGGATATTAGTCCATTCACATGGAACGCCAACAGTTCTAACTGCTTTACTCTATCAGCACTATTCAGTGATCCTGGTGTTTTTATCTGCATTTGTTCTGCTTTCTCTTTATATATCTCTCCAAATTTTTGTTACCTTTGTGTTTCTCTTCACACCAACCTTTTATGGACAGCGATCATGTCCTCACTTATTTTGTAAAGCTCACAAGTGTTGTCAAGATAAAACCACTAATGTTTGTGAGATGCTCAGATATTAAAGTAATGGGTGCCATAGAAATACCTTCCCCTTCTGTTTGCTCTGAACAGCACCTAGAAGTTTTGAGAGCTGTAGAAATAAATAAATATCTGAATTAAAATGTAGCATGAAAGTTTGAAATAAATTTACATATATTCTGGTATGTTTTTATACCTTAAGTGTTCTTCTGAATTTAGGCAACATTTACATGTGGTTAGTCTATGGTTAAAATTTTTTCCAAAAGCTTCTAAGTCACTTTTGAAAATGGGACTGGGCACCTTTGACATTTTTACTCTATATTTTATCTACTTTTGCTTTTTTAGTAAAAACATATTTTGAAACAATGTAGATAAGAGAATTTCAGAACTATTGTTTATGTACATCATTTTTCTAATGTGTTGACTCTTTTTGCACCACTCTATTGCACAGAAATATTACTTAAGTACCCATCTTACTGTGTAATTACATGTCTTAATTATGTAATTGTATGTATTTAAAGTGATTTCATAATAGTCATGTATGCGTTAGTTGAGGCCCATAATGATATGTTCATAAACAAACTATTCTATGGGAAGGTTTGTTCCAGACACAATTTTTTTTTAATTGCAGACCCCAAAATAACTTGGCTTGTGATATAAGTGGAAAGTGCTAGAAAGGAAAAGTGTAACATTTCAAGAGAGAAGGTTCTATTTAACATCCCACATTTTACATGATGAAAAAGTAGTAGCATCTTCCCCAGTAAGCAGTCCATTTTATAGTCAAAACATTTTACATGCAAACGTATGTAACTAAGAATCAAATATTAGGAGCCAGTGAGATCCAGTGGATAGGTACTGGACTTAGATTGGGTTCTATTCCTGGCTCGGCTGTGTGACTTGGGGCAAGGGTATTTCACGCTTCTGTAAATGAGGACAATGGTACTTCTCTTCCATCAAAAAGCACTTGAGGATCTATGTATGAAGACCACTATATAAGAGCGAAGAATTATTTTTATCTAAATACATTAAAAATAATACTAACAAGCTTAATATTTAGTTCTTTCTGTGAGAGTTGTTCTAGAGCCTTTAGGAGTTTTGATTGTACTGCAGCCTCCAAAACCACCATCAGTATTTTCCCTCATAGCCAAGAGCGATCCCCTTCACTGACAGACAATTTCCAATTGCTCTGCCTTCAGGTTACTAGGTTCAATCCCACAAAAAAAACAAGTACACACTTAAGCACATGCTGATCTTTAAGCACATGAGTAGACCCATTGGAATGTGCTTAAGTGCTTTGCTAGGCCAATGCTAAAGTGCTCAACACCTTGCAGGAATAAGCCTTTAGGCTTAAATAGTGCAGGATTACCAGAATCCTTTGTCGCAGTGGATAACAGGAACACCTTCCCTAATTTCCCAAAAGGCATTTCTGTACCTGTACAGGACAGCTCACCTTAGGTAAGTGAGATGACTTGCTTTCTCTTAGTTTTTAGGTTTATAATTTTTTCTACTTGTATTTTATTTTATTTTTTAAATTTTAATTCCTTGGAGAAAAGGCCTTTTTAGAAACAATTAGTGCTCTATTTGACTTGTAATAAAGGAGCATTATTTGGGGGGGGATTCTACCTATAACAATTTCTGGAAGGTGTTCGGATACTATTGTAACGTGCATGACATAAGTATAGACCATGAACACAAAATATATGAATAAATAAGACAGACATTCAGCTAGCTTTGGGACCCAATCCTTGGGGATTATAAATGCCTCAGCTGCCTTTGGAAAGTCATATAAAACTGAAGAGAGATTAAACCCATAGGTTAAAAACCAGTGAGTCCAACAGAAATTAATTTTTCAAAGTTATAGAAATTAATAGAGAACTATAACTTCTATATATTAAAAACAACCTGTAGAAATTAGTAGAGGAATATCTCTCTGCTTTAGAATACTATTGATTGACTTAATAAATTACAGAGGAATTCCATATTTAATCAGACCTGCGGTTACCCTGGTATCCTATCTCTCACAGTAACCAGTACCAGCTGCTTCCAAGGAGGCAGTTAAGGGGGTAGGTAGAACTAAATGAAAGACTATGGGAAAAAAATCTTAGGCACCACATGTGCTGGTAGCTTTCTCATCCTGCTCCAAAACAGTCGACACACATTTAGAAAGTCAAAATTCACCCCATCCTGATTTTCAGCTTTGTTTGCAAAGAAGCTAATAACAATGTAACAAATTCAGCCCAAGCTGTCTCCCAAGGCTCAGCTACTCCTCTCAAGGACTGGTCATCCCAAACTCCATGGTGCTCTGGAAATCAGTCCTCCATTCCTTATATCCATGCTGTTAATGACCCCACCTTCTGTAATGAGCCAGGAGAAATCTATCATTAGTTCCCTGCAGGGTTCCAACAACTGTGAACAGCATGAGGTACTAATAGAAAAACCTTGCCACGTTCATGTATGGACTTCACTGAATTTCTGTCCTCAAGGAGAGCTGGAACACTCCCCTGGGCATAGCAGATCTCAATAACAGTACAGACCCAGCTGCTGTGTAAAACATATCAGAAGCCACCAAAATCCCACCTCTGGCTTTGTGGAAACCCAATGGCTCAATAAAGCCTTGAAAGTATCTAACCTCTCTATACTTTTGTGCAATACAGGGCTATCAGCTGCAAGGAATATTAGCACCATTTTCTTCAACCTCCGTCTTTACAAATGCCTACTGTGCTGTTATGCTTACAGCACCACCCACTGCTGTCACCGCCACTCTTGATATCGCTCCAGCAAAATCACATACTAATGATGCCTGTCTGGCTCAAAAGTACAAGGTCGCCTACAGGAATAACCCCCTAAGTTGTCAGAACAGCAGTTCCTCCCTATGGCTTGGCAGGGGCACAGATACCTGGAGAAAGGAGAGAGACATTGTAACAGAAATATTTTAATTGTCTTCCATCCTACTGTTTGACAGTCTGAATATTTATTAGCAACTGTTGATTCTCCAGACGTGTAAGAGCAGATGATACAATATGGTTTTATCGGACATACGGGCCACCTCAAATAATAATCCAATAAGGAGTTAAACTATGTACTGATCTCTGGACAATATGAAATGAGCATTTCCGAGGGAAGACAAAAGGGTTATTTCACTGACAAGGAAGGGTTTATGCAGAAGCATATTAAATTTCATAATCCTAACATTGTGTAAATAAAATAAAAGTCAAGATACCGGTATGCTTTTAACTTTATTGACCTTTTCATGTGAGGATTAAAAGAACTTAAACCCAATGAGCAGAGTGTGAATGGAGAACTCTCTTTTCTGTGTATTGTATTTATGTATTATAACATATGACTAGATGAAACAAAAGTGGCTATCATGATTGATATACGATATCACCTTTAATTAGGGGTACTTAACACTTTCCATTATAATACTGGGGGACAAGAGAATAGGAGCAGAGGTGCAGAACAGACACAGGATAGGGGTAAGAGAGACGGAATGGTTTATAAGCATGAAAGAACACTCCCCTTCAGAGGCTGGAATAGAATTAGATGCTCCTGAGTCTCTACTCCACTGCTATCAGTATTTCAACTTACCCCTGGTGGCTGGTCCATTTTGAGAATAACAACCTATGTGGTACGCCAGCCTCCCCAACCTGTCTCCCCAACCTCACTGGGGAGGGCAGCTAGCCTGTTTGGGCTGGTGCCCCAGTGGGGGTACCTGTTCCTCCCGTAGACTGGGGACCAGGATCAGGGTCTCGCTTGCTCTATTTCCCCAACCGTAGAAAACTTCTGGCTCCAACTCACTCTCTAACAGCTCCTTCCTCTCCTACAGCTCCTTCCTCTATTCCTCCCTGTCTTTAGTGCAGGGCAGGGTATAAGTACACCTGGTGTGGTTCTTAATTGGTTCCAGGTGCTCCTGATTGGCCAGTGTGGGTTTAAGCACACCTGGGTTGGTTCTTAATTGGTTCCAGGTGCCCCTGATTGCCCAGCTGTAACTTCTCTCCGGCCTGTAGGGAAGAGGGCTTTGATCATTCTAGGGCTTACATATCGGCCCTGAAGTACCCTGCCATAGCCCTCTGGCTTGACTTTACCACACCTATTAGTGCTATGTGATTCTTTTTCCTGAGTCATAAAGATCTGTGCTGTAGATATAGAAGCTCCAGTTCTATTGATGACCCCTGTGTGTGTCCTTATGTTTTCATATGATGGAATTTGTTTTGTTTTGTTTTTTTTAAATTAGGAAATTACATATAAAAAGAAGTTAAAAGAATGTTAATGTTGCAAAGTCAGGCACTTAAAAATTTGGAAATATCAGAATTTAAGCAGTTAGGATATGCACACACGGTGGGCAGCCCCATGCTCTGGTCAAGCACCCTGGGTCCACCCAGTCCCTTTGATCATTCCAGGAGGTTTCAAGGTCTAGTGGTACCAGCCAGGACCATCCTTCAGCACACCAAAGGAGACTCCACCACCAGCATGCAGAAATGGGGGTTGTATAGCTAGGGTTCTGTGAGGAGGTCCTTCCTTTCAAAGCTGCTATGAGCCTGATCACTGCAGCTAGCTTCCAGGTCCTGAGGAGGTCCTGAGAGAAGACCACCAGTTCACCGAGATCTCAGGGAGACCTCTTGAGTAGAGATAAAGGAACTGCTGGTTGTATAGTGTCCTCGAAGACGGCAAAGGAAGGAATACGCCAGACTAACTGCACCTTTAAGGATTCTCTGAAGGGCCCAAAGACAAAAGACAGACTGCAGATGCAAATCAGGCTCCATCTGCCCTCCCCAAAGGGGAGGCTCAGGACACCCACAGAAATTCAGTGCTGCCCCATCCAGAAAACCTGCAGAGGCAGGCTCAAAGTATTAAGCAAGTGTCAGAGCATGGACAGGACCTCCTGGCTGAGCGCCAGCACCTTCTCCCAAAGGAAAAAGCACTGGAGCACTCCATCCACTTTCTCAACTGATCAGCCACTCTGGCCTCTACATCGTTCCAATACTGCAGTGGGGAGTGATCAGTGGCAGAAAGGCACACACTCATATAGACCAGTGGACCCACCCCCCCACTGGGCTGCATGGAACGACTGTGGGAGGGAGCCCACCTGTCTCTGACCATGGGCCAGAGCTCTTGACCCAACTGACCCAGGTGGACAGATTCAGTCAAGGCCCAGCTGAACTTGACCAGACACTCCACAGAGGTATACAGCACTTGGAGAAACCCCACAAAGCAGAGTCCAAGGCCTGAATGTCTGCAGAGTGCCCATGAGATATTCATGATCCACCAACAAATGACTTTTCCTAGTCCCGAGACAGGAAGGTTACTGACAGACCATCTTTACATGCTAGATGGAGTATGTCCTGGACCAGATTGAAATTATCACAGACAGTCTGGCCAAGGACCACGGAAATCTGGTCAGACCCTAGCCACAGCAAGATGACTTGCACTATAAATTTGTAATCCACACAGAGGGCAAAACTGGGTGCCATTTCCTTAGGTTACAAGGACTTTTTAGCCAACAAGGGAAGCATGGCCCACCTGCATGAAAGGGGGAGTATTCTGCTCTCCAGGGACTCACCCAAATGGTGGCTAGCTCCAGGCTGAGGACATGCCAGAATGCACAGTAGAACTCTATGTTCAGCCCATCAATACCTGGAGATTTGTTAATGGTCATCAGATGGAAGGCTTCTGAGATCTTGACCAAAGACAGCTGGTCTCAGTTGCTCAGTGCTGACCAGAGGGAGTTCATCCCACAGGACCCCACAGACATCGGCACTGGGCAGATGTGGGGAAGAGAGGCTAACGCTGAAGGGCCTGGTCCTTCCCCACATTCCACGTGAGCCTTAAGAGGGGTGCCACCCTCTGCCATGAAAAGTGGGAGCCATGATCCATCTTCCAAAGGATCTGGGTGCGGGGGGGTGGAACAAAGGCACTCAAGTCCAATGGTCATTAAGGACCAGAAGCTCATCCCTCTTCTTCTGACACTTTCTGTCGAGGGATGGCTCCCTGGTGCAAGAGGTCAGGCCCCTCTTCAGCTCCAAATGCTCCATCCTCTAGCCGACACCTCAGGTGTAGTCAAGGCAGAATTACTGGGCATGTACCTTCTCCACATCCCATCTCTTCTCCACCAAGGGAAAGGCATGCCTCCGCCTCCATTGTGCCAGTCAGAATTCCTGGAAGAACAAAGCTCACATCCTCCAACAGGCTGCTATTGAAATACCGGTAGGCTGGCCCAAGCCACACAGGTGTCAATGAGACTGTCATGGCTACCACGTGGTGGCCCAAGAATGGGACCATCCTGATGCTGGAGGAGTGGATCTGCAAGATGTTAAATAAAGAGATATAAACACAGTGGAGTGACACGACCAAGTATCAGTTACCTGAACATAAGTGAAGATTTGTAAGTGTCACCCAGATGGTGGTCATGCTAGATATTCACCTGGGAGTGATGGTCAACAATCTCCCTGAGGATATCCAGGGCAGCCTGGCACATCTGTCTCCCAAGGTGGTCCTGTGCATCCAGGATGATGTTAAAATCCCCACCTAGGACCAGGAACTCATGGGGATCCAAAGTGCCAACAAAGGTGGATAGTTGCCAGTAGAACTTCACTCACTCGACACAATATCAAGGGATAGATGTTAACCAGATTAAAAATCAACCCCTCCACACAGACTCAGGGGTACAGCAAGTATCCTTGCATGACCATAGCAACCCCAACGTATTGAGCTATAGGACTGAGGAGAACAGGGTGGCCAACCTGCCCAAGATCTTGGTGAGGTGGCTGACATACACCCAATCCCCTCACTCCAGCCACCCGCTGGAATTGGCAGCTGGAGTCTCTTGCAGGAAGATCACAGCATAGGCCTGCACCAAAAGAAAGAAAAGTCCCTAGCACCTGTGGAGACTCACCATATAGTCCCTGGTGTTAATTGATGTGAAGTTGGACTCGTGGGGGATTGCTGCCCATTCCCGCAGCCCACAAAGCAACCCATGGCTGATCCCAAATGCATTCAGGGAATAGCAGGCCCACTGGTAGGCTGCAGCATCCTGCTTTCCCCCATCAAGGCCCTCATGGCCTGGAAGAAAAGATTAAAATCCCCACACAGCTGGAGACTCAGCTGCACCATCCCCCTGGAGCCATGCATGTCTTCTAGGAAGTGGCACAGTTCATCCTGCAACACAGTGAAGGGCCAAGAGCTCTGTAACCTTAACCGAGCACATGGATTCCCAGTTGTTCTCAGGTGCAGGGGGGCCCGCTAGGACACCAGGCTTGGGCACCGTAGTGGTCTCAGAGCCTGCAGCCACAGCACCCAGGTGGGGCATTGACATTGTCAGGATCCCCAAGCTGCTCCAGGAACAATGGCTGTGTCTGAGGAGGGGGTGCCCCAGAAAGCTGTACATCCAGCTGCTTGGCACCTCAATGGGCTTTGCAACTGGGCACACAGTGCCATCCACAGCCAGACAGGAGTCACCCCCGAAACAAAACTAGGGCCATTGTCCTGGGCAGTGGGTAGGAGATGAGGAGGAGGAGGTGGGTTGCCATGTTGGATTCAGCACCCAGGTTGAGGCCCCTTGGCAAGGTGTTGTCCTCGCCATGGGCTACAGGGACCAAACCAAGATCATTCAACTCCTGAAAGATGGCCTAGAGGTCCCAGACTATCAAAAGGCAGTCCCCATCAGTGACCAAGGCAAGTTCTACCTGGGTGCCAATAGGGGGAACGTGTGACACAGGCGGGGAGAGGGTGTCTCTGAGGCCTCATCCATTAAGGACTCCATAAGGGAGACAGTGTTACCTCCCTCTGCTGCCAGAGCAACCGTGGCCAGCTCCACACACTGAGGCTTTTCAGGGGCCTGAAAGCAGGCTAAGCAGTGGACCTCCTAGATGCCTTATGGGAAGCTTCCTCTCCATTCTTGAAAGGGAGTTTTTGGGCCCATGATTTATGCTTGCTGTGCTTACCCCTCATTACTAGTACCCAGCCCTCAGCGGTAGCACTGTTAGAGGGATGGCCAGATGGTGTGCATCCAAGGGACAAGGGCAATGGAATTGGAGCTTGAGGAAGCAGGGATGGGACAACAGGAGGAGGGGTGCTCTCACCCTGAGACAGGCCATCTCCAAGGTTCCCAGATGTCACCATGACCCCCTCCTTGGTGGACCCCACCAGATGGATTTTATGAGTAACAGGGTCCAGCCACTTCTCTGGATGTGGTGGGGTGAGGTTGCCACCAGTGCCTGAGCAGGATTGTCAGCAGGAGTGGGGTTGGGGAAGGAACCAGTTGGGTAGAGTTGCTGGTGGCAGGATAGCTGGTGCTGTCTCAGATCCTGGGGGTGCCTAGCATCCCCTTTTTCCAGACCAAGGGACAATCCCTCAGCACATGCCCTCAGGCCCTGACCAGCAGTGGAGTTGGTTAGCGGGAACCCTGCTAGAGCACCAGAAAGGATCCCTTCAAGTTTCCTCCTTCATGCACCACCACCAACAGCTGGATGGTGACTTGCCAGCAGAATGAGAGGACATGATGGAGGGTGAGGTCCCTACACCCAATGAATGAGGGATGCTGGTGGAGGCCAGCTTCCCAGTGTGGAGAAAGAAAACAGGAGGGCAGTATTGGGAAGAAGGGCAGGATAGAGGTAAGGACTACCCTTACACTCAGGACTTGCAAGGGGTCAAGCAGCAAAAAGAGACACCCAACCAATGTGCCTTTCTCCTTCTCTTTCTTCTGGGCGGTGGTCTCCAATGCCAGGATGAAGATGACCTTCCTATATCTCTTGGGGGGGCATCACGATGGTGGAGGGACCCACTTCCCTTGCCAATGCCTGCACATAGATTTCAATGTGGAGTGAGGCAGCAACAGATGCTATGGCTTATGGTTAGGAGGGAAAGGGACCCCATCCACTCCTGATGTTAAAAGAATAGGTGGTGGCAGCAGCAGAAGTGGAGGTGCTGTGGCAGAAGGTGATGGGGCAGCATACGGGGCACCCCCAGAGCTGGTCTAAGGGATGGCAGTGAGAAGGGGACCACAGCCAATAGCATGGCCATAACAGTAGCAATCGACACTGTGGAAGGAGCTTCTGGGTGGGGCTCTTACCCTTTTTCCACCCCTGTCCTTTTGTGCCATGTGAGAGGGCTCCCATAGTGGTAAGAGTTTTGGCAGCAAAGTCCCAACCTGTGCCTGCAGCTGCCACTCCAGAGGGGTCGCTGACAGTATCCGCAGTGGTGTTGCTGGTGGTAATCGCAGTGGTTTTCTGAAGATGAAGTCATTAATATTCGTGAAGCACTCAGCTACTATACTGAGATTTTCATAGACAAGCCCACAAGAAAATTAATAGTTCTGCATTCAGGGCAGAGTTTGGGTGGTGGGCAACACACTGAGTGATGAGGATAAGACGACATTTTGAATAACTATCCATTCAGCACATCCAGACTGTGTGTAAATACAGTTAAGAGCCCTATGGAAAAAATAGCATGTGATCCTGTAATTAAAGACTGTATCATAATACTATATGGACAGAGGTGAATTAAGGTGGTGTGAGCAACCTTAATTTTGGTATTTCCTAACTTTTGACTTTGCAAACTGAAGTAATATTTAAGATTCTGTGTCCAGGGGATGTTGCGTTTAGGTCAAGGGCATGTTGTGTTTAGGTCACAAAGCCCAAACAGCTTTGGATCAATTCCTTCTCAGTGTTAAAGTGTACTCCACCATAAAACAAATTATGCAAACCTAGAAGAAAATTGACAAACTGGGCCTGATTCTCTACTACTCCATTACACCAGGGTAACTATAGTGATGGCAGTAGGATTGTGCTGATGTAACAGAGTGGACAATCAGGCATTTTGACTATGCAGCTTCTCATAGCCCTTGTTCTGTTCAATATTCCAAGCACACTTATAAGGGAGCAGAAAATTTCCCATATCAGATGAGACCAATAGGCAGCAAATCAAATATTCTACCTCCATCACTAAGCAATCCCCTATGCATTGACCAAAACTTTTTCAGCAGGAGGAAGAAAAATCCCCAAAATGTACACAGCCAATTTGTGCAATGCTGAATGTGGCTGGGGGAGGAATCCTCCCTAGACCCTTTGGTGACCAGGTTCTACCCTGAAGTATGCAATTTTTTATGTTGCCAAGAGGTAAAGTTGTGTAATGGTTGGGGATGCTAAGTGTTAGAGTACTTCACACTGCTAGAGCTCCAGTTGCTTGCCAAGTGCACCACAGTTCAGCAGAAAGCACCATAAGTGCTTCAGCATCTAGGTCTTGTATTGCTAGCCCTGGTTGATCCCAATAACCACTCAGGCACATGGTGAAATGAAAGGGCATTTCACTAAGTGAAAGGGAAAGGTTACAAATACCAAGGCAGAAAGGCTTAAACCATAATAGTTAATGTTTGGGTCTCTGGGGCAGTCTAATTGAGAGTCAGGGCTCGCTAGACCTAGAGCTCCTGGCTTGCCAGGCGGCCATCACTTCTCCACAAGAGCTGGTCACATGGCCACTTCCTGGTTCAGGATCATTTGCCTTACCTAGCCTGGAGAAGCAAGTGCAATGGAGAGGAGGCTGATGGGAGTTGTATTCCCCTGTTTAGCAGGTCCATAACAAATGGTATTGGCCATACATTTATCCACCACATTAGCCTCATCAGGGCAGGTTTTTAAGGCTGCCAATCTGGATAGTGTTCTGTTGAAAGGCATATATTGTATCAATGAAAAATTTAGAATTCAAAGCTCTACTTAAACTTTGTCATGTGACAATGTTGTGTTCTCTCTGTCTATGGTATATAGATGTCCCCCATCACTGTAGTATCTGAGCCCCTCAGAATCTTCAATGTACTGACCCCCACAACAACCCTGCCAGATAGTAGTTTCATCCCCATTTCACAGACGGGAAACTGAGGCACAGAGAAACTGGCCCAAGATCACACAGGAAGCTTAGGGCAGTGAAGGAAATTGAACCAGCTCTCCTGGATCTCAGGCTAGTGCCCTAACCAGCCTTCCAGTCAAGTGAGAAGTAACACAGAAGCTTTTACTGGGGCAACAGTTCTCATTTGTAATTGTATTAAAGAAGTCATTATAGATATATGATGTGTATAACAGAATAACTTTTTAAAAGATAGGCAGTCATCAGACAATATGTTGCCCAATTAAGGGCTACAAGATTTGGCCCATTCCATATTCAGCCCAGTTTTATCTTATAAATATTATTTAAAAATCACAACTTCTAAATAATGAGCATTTCTCAAGTAAACAAGGGACGGAATTCACAATATTTAGATGTAATATTAGCTTCATCAGGAAAGCAAATTCTGCCTGTTAAGAAAAATTGATTAATGCTTCCTGACTGTGTTTGTAATTTTTTGCACGACAGCAATGTGGAATAAGTTAACTACATGAATGCCAGTTTCTCCTTTACAACTGCTGTTGCTATTCTAACAGCATTATCAGCCTCACACATGTTTACCTCAGGGATATTCAGCCAGACATAATTGACTTTTGCACAAAAACAAAGCTGCAGGCAAGGTTTAATCCATTTGGGTCTGCTTTCTCACCAAAAATAAATAACCAACTATCTTTTTACTAGATAAAATATTAAAATCATACATTGGGATGAATCTGTTCAGTCTTTCCATTTTATATTTTTCTCCGTGCTTCTCATAATTAGCAAATCTTTAAATATACATCATTGTATAATTTAAGACAGTATAAATAAACAAAGCATTCGGCTTTTGCACTTCCAATACCAGTACAGATTTAATTGATATTTAATCATGTCATGCTATATCACAAGGGTATAGTTTAATAAAAACCTCATCGCTATACTAATATCAGACCACATTTCAGCTAACAAAGTTAATACTACATAATGGAGACTGTAAATACACTATCTGCATAGTAGTTCAGCACAGGATAAAAATCTGCTGCAGACTTGTTGGTATAGTTAATTCTAAGGTTTTAAGTTTTTCCTCCTCACAGGTATCTCGTTAGAACTCGTTTTCTATATATACACTGGATACTAGCTAGTGCTTGTCACACTTTCAGGGTAACTGCTCTTCTATCTCCCTCTCTGTGGTCCATTCCCCCTAGTCAGGTCTCAGGTCATCAGATATCATTTGTCTCTGGGTAGGGACCCTTGTCCCTCTCCCTTCTGACCAAGGGGTTTTAAGGCTGCACAGCTCCCTGTCTTACAATGTGATATCATAGCAAGTCAGTCTACTTAAAGGCCAGCTTGTGCTTTGCTTCCTCTCTGAAGGTGACATAGAGTGTATTGCCAGCAGTTACAAGTCACCATATAGTTCTTTCTAAACAAGCACATTTATTCTTAAGGTAAAAGCATTATGGAGAAACGTAGTATCCATACCAGGAGCAACCCACCAATCATATGAAGCCCTAGAATGTCAGTCTTTCCAACCCTTCCTTCAGGTTTGGGGCCTTTGGAAAGAAAATCCTCTCCATTTGCTGGATCAAAAAAAAGGCCCTAATTCATTTTAAACCCAGCCTTTTTGTATCAAATGCTCTTTCTTTGTCTCATAGTCTCTTGGAACCCAGCTTGAACCAGTATATGCAAACCACCCCAGAGTTGGTACGTCTCTAGAGTTGTTGAGTCTCTATGATTGACCTTAACACCTCCCACTGTTTTTAGTTCTGGTAGGAGCTCTGACAACCTTCCCCCATGTAATAGAACACAGTGATATATAAATCATTTGTAGAATGAATACAATATAGTCTCCATGCAACTGTAATATCTGTCACAGTGCTGTGCAGATGATCTGGAGTTAGGAGACTCAGGGTAAAATCCTGACTCCATTTAACTCAGTAACAAACCTCCCATTGACTTCAGTAGGATTTGGATTCCACCTCTGGATTTTATTCCTAGCTCTGCCATTGATTCATTGTTTGACCATGGGCACATCACTTAATTTCTCCATTCCTTAGATGACTTCTAGAAGATCTTGCAGTCCCTTCTGGCCTTAATTTACATGACTTTTTTATTTCTCTATCTGTAAAATCATGATAATTAGGTTCTCCCTTGTAAAATGCTTTGCATTGTCTAGATGAAAGACATTATACAAGTGGCAAGTATATTTTTTAAGTTATTGGCTATATTTTAATATAAAATTTATACCTTGTTCCCCTGCTTATGTTTTTTTCCTGCAAGGGTGAAACTAAGGCTCTAGCCCTGAAAACACTTATAGTGCATAGATACCCCCATGATTAAAATTAAGCATGATGTTAAAGAGGACTGAGGTCTCACTGAGAATACAGAGGAAATTGAGAAGCTGAACATCAAGAGTGCTGCCAAATGAACAAAGCAAGCAAACCAAGAAAAAAACAAAAGAAACAAAGATTACATAGATAGATCGATAATATGATTTCCATTCTTACAGAATACTTACTGCTATTGTAGTAGGTACAAAATTTTCTGACAAACATGATTTTTATGTTCAAGTTGTCCCTTTAAAACCCGATTGGGGTCCTGGGGTGTGTGGATTTCCCATAGAGAGCCTTATGATATTACTACTGAGTTTAAAAGAGCATACAAAGTAGCAAAGCTTGCGCAAAATTTGTAGATACAGTCAGGTTTGTTGCCTTTTTAAAAAACAAAACAAAAACAGATGAATGAAAATCTACCAGGAAGTCCTGAGTAACAGATCATCATAGTAGAGGTATAAAAGATGAGTGCTGGTCTTTTTCTAGCAAACTTTGTTCTTTAATATATGTAGCAAAAAAGAGGATGAAATCCTGGCCCAGTTGAAGTCAATGAAATAATTCCCACTGATTTGAGTGGGTCCAGGATACCACTCAAAGTGTGATAAAAGGAGGCCTTCAGTAGTCAAATAATAGTGTTGGTAGATATGGGTATTGTTTTTTAAGGAAAGGAGATAAGTGGAGGCTAAAGATCACAGCAAATCCAGAAAAGTCCTTTGGCTGATCCGGAAGCAGAAAACCTATGGAGATCCTTGGTAAGGATGCGATTTGGCAGCGTATAAGATGTCAAAATAGTAAAGTTGTCACTCATAGATAGAAGGCCAAAGCTGGTGATTAGTATGGCTGGGGATCTCTAAAAAATGTTAGCTTTAATAACAGATTCAACTTCAACACAGAATAAACCTGTAAGCTCAATAAAGGATCAAGATCAGTGAAGAAAACATTGTTAGATTGGATCTCTCAGTTTGGCTGCATCCTGAAGTGATGGCAGGTACTCAAAACAGCAATACTTAATAAACTAAAATAAAACAATGCTCTTGTGGAAGATTTAGTCACTAATGGCAACATTAAACCCTTTGATTACAGTAAATTAAAATCACAGTTGCAGAATTAAATTTTTTCCTCACTACAGACGAATCTTTAATGTCTTTCATCCTAACAACTTGGTGGTTTATGCTGAAACCTGTAGTGGGTTTTCTTTTAGTTCTCCAGCATAATAGATCATCATGATAAACAGAGATGGAAAAGACATACTAGAAAATATCATAAAGACTATCTCCCTGCAAGAGTGCAAGAAAGTCCTCATGCAGAGTAGTAAGTGGATACCACAAGAGATCTTAGCCAAGAGGCTGCGATAGTTCAGTCCAAACTTCATACAAAGTCCACAGCATCAATCATGAGGAGGAGAACTGAAATGGAATTAAGAAGCTTTATTATAGGAAGATACAAAAGTTAGCATATTTTCCCCCTTTATCCTTCTACTATGGTTATACACCATAGACTACCTATGTATCACTTACAGCAAAATATACCAGAGCTGGTTGAAAAATTATTTTTCCTCTCCTAGACATTTTGGCAAAAAAATCAAAATCTGTAATATTTCAGCCATGAACTAAAATATTTAATCTAATTAATTTAATTAAATTTAATATTTAATCTAATTTAATTAATTAAAATTAATTTAAATATTTAATTTAAATAATTAAAAATATTAAACAACATATTTTTATTCCAAAATGACACTATAGTGCTTCATGGGAGCTGAAGTTCAAATGCCTGATGCACCCATTCTCCTCTGTAGGATAGACTAATCTCCTATGATGCACCATTCTTGGTGACGGGAGGCTGTGCATCATGGATTTCTTTGGCTTGGGGGCATTCAGTTTTTTGACAAAATATTAACATTTTCCATGGAAAGCAAAACCTGCTTGCAAAAAAAAGTGTTTAGTAGCAAACCCATTCTTCTGTTGAAACCAGGGTGGAAAATTTTGACCAACCCTAAAACGTGCTTAATCTGGTGGGGCATCTGATATACACAAGAGACTTACTCAATTAATTCTGTTTCTTTCGCATGCTGTGTTATTATTAGGCCCAGATTCCAAAGCAGATGTGATTACTCTATAGAAAATAGTCCATTCATATTCTAAAATGTGTTTCCTATGGCTGTTTAGCCATTTGGAAAAGGTTTAAATTCTGGGGTGTTTAAAAGTTTAAGGACTATCCATTTCCAGGTTTTTGTGGGGGTTATATGGGGAAGGTTCCAGAATGAAGCAAATTTCTGGACAAGAAGAAACAGTTAGATCAGCCCTTCTCCCCAAGGGAGCCCTCCTTTCTCCTTGCTAGCATATACCCATTCCTCAGGCCAGGAAAGTATGAAACACATTAGCAGTCACAGTTGCTGCTTCAATACCTGGGAAGCTACTAGAGCAATGTATACAACATTCAATTTGTGAATACCTCGAGGATGAAGGGGTAATCACTAGCAGTCAGCATGGATTTATTGAAAAGAAATCATGCCACAGCAGACCGATTTTCTTCTTCGACAGGGTAACTGATTTGGTGGTTAGGGGGAATGCGGTGGACTTAATATACCTGGACTTCAGGAAGGCTTTTGACACAGTCCCATTTGACATTCGGATAAGTAATCTGAAGAAATGCGGGCTCAGCATAACTATCATTAAGTGGATACAAAATTGATTAAACAACTGCAAACAAAGAGTAACTATTAATGGAATGATGTCAGAATGGAAGAAGGTCTTAAATGGAGTTCCACAGGGTTCTGTACTGGGTCCAGTGTTAATTATTAATTACCTGGATGTATGTCTAGAGAGCATACTGATCATCTTTGCAGATGACACAAAGCTGGGGGGGATTGCCAACACTTTGAAAGATAGGGCTAAGTTTCAGACATATCCTGCTAAATTGGAGAACTGGGCTGTAGAAGACATAATGAAATTCAGCAAAGACAAATTTGAGGTGCTACACTTAGGGAAGAAAACCAAATGCACAAATTCAGAACAGTGGATCACTGGCTTAGCAGCAAGAGTGCTAAGAAGGACCTTGGAGTTGTGGTTGATCACAACCTGAATACGAGTCAGCAGTGTGATGCTGCTGCACAAAAGGCAAATTCAATTTTAGGTTTCATTAACAGAGGCATAGAATGCAAGTCATGGGAGGTGATAAATAATGCTTACTTGGCATTGGCTAGAGGCCTCAGCTGGAGTAGTGTGTCCAGTTTTGGTCACCAATGTATAGAAAGGATGTGGAGAAACTGGAAAGGATCCAGTGGTGAGCAACGAAGATGATCAAAGGGATGGAATGCAAACCATGCAAGCAAAGGCTGAAGGAACTGGGTATGTTTAGTCTGGAAAAGAGGAGATTGAGGGGGAGACATGATAGTGGTCTTCAAATACTTGAAAGGCTGTCATAAAAAAGATAGAGAAAAGTTATTCTCTCTTGCCACAGAGGGCAGAACAAGAGGCAATGGGTTCAAACTACAGCATAGCAGATTTAGATTAAATCTCAGGAAAAACTTCCTAACTTTAAGAATAGTAGGACTATGGAACAGACTGACTTGGAAGGTCGTGGAAGCTCCTTCACTGGAGGTTTTCAAAAGGAAACTGGATAGCCTTCTTTCTTGGATGGTTTAGACCCCACAAATCCTGCATCTTGGAGGGGTTAGACTACATGGCCCTTGCGGTCCCTTCTAACCCTATGATTCTATTATTCTAAAACCAGGACCAGGAGAAGCCGACAGATTGTCAGCAGTGTGTCTCAAGAGAAAGTAGAGACAGTGGTTAAGCTAAAGGGAACAGGAGTTACTCTGCTGACAAGACAGACTTCGTCTGAGAGACAGAGAAAGAGCAGGGAGAGAGAAGGAGACTGAAGGAATGAGGAAAAAAGGAGGCATTTATTTGACTCCTGTCTCTCAAATTATAATTTCAGAACAAGTAGAGTCTTCTTTAGTCTAATAGAGGATTTGCAAAAGCACTCTGTGTTGCACTAATTCCATCCTACTAAATTCCATAGGAGTCTTACCATTGTTTCAAATTGGATAGAATTAGGCCAATGCTTTTGAAAATTCTACCCACAGTTTAAAAGTCTTGTCCTGATTATCTCTAAAAGCAGATATGCTATTATGATTTGATAATATAAGATTAATATTCAGACCAGAAGCAGAATCTCTACCAACAGAAAAGTTCTAGATAGAAGACCTAAAAGGGTTGATCCCATTGAGGATAGACCAAGAGGGAAACTGAAAGACTGATATTATTTATGACTCATGGATTGAATATTTGATGACATATCTATACCAGTATTGCCAATCACGTGCAACTTTTACCCTCCAGAATCCCTAAAGGGCTGATGGTTTATGCTATAGAATATTATACCCCATCAAAATTCTAAAAGTCACAGAACTGGCCATCTCTTTTTTACTTTGTGTGTTCCTGAAAAAGCATTTCTATTGCTTGCTATGACACAGAGTGCGACAGAGTACTCAGTGCTGAAATTTGTTTTATTATATATGGAAATATAATGAAAATATTAAAAGTTTGTGGTTATTGATAAATTATATGCAAAGTGAAGCTGCACTTTGGGGATATTAAATTAAGTGGCAAGTGCGGTGGTTGCATGAGTTATTGTCGACTGGACAGCTGTGTTTTAGAAATAATGAAATCAATTAGACTTGTCAATGTATGTGAATGATCAATCTAGCGCACTGATTACCACACAGGGAAATGTTCCTGGTCAGTGAAGAAAAATACAGGTCAGTGTGCTGGAAAATTGGGACCAATATACATGCAGTTTGTTAAAACGTGGTAGAAATCTGTGTGTTGTTTGGTAGTAAGTTGTAGCTTCAAAACAAGTAACAGAGAGGCAAGGGAGCAAAGAGTAACACAGAATGCTCCGGTAGAGCAAGTAGTAGCACCCATTTCTCTAGAACACTCTCCCTGAATGATCCATCAGGCTCCTCATTTAGAAATCTGAAGCCAACTCTGTTGTCATGTCTGTCAGAATATTAATAATGGTTAGGATGAGGGACAGTGGGAATAGCTGGCACTTTATTAAGAATAATTTAAAAAATATATAAATGTACACTTTCCCTTACACACAACCCTTCACCTGTCACTTGTCTATTTATATTGCAAGCTCTTTGAAGCAGGTTCTAAGTCTTCATATATATTGTACAGCACCTAGCACAATGGGGCCTACTGTAATATAAATACTAATAAATTTTAACTTCTGTATATTATTAAATATAGGACAGTTATTGGGAGCTCCATGTATCATCTGTTCATCAGTAGGCTTTTTATACCAACTTCTGTGTTGAAGACTACATTCTGCAATGACTGGCCACCAATCAAAGATGAAGCAAGCGCCTTGTAAAGTTGTCTTCGCAACTGTACATCTGTGATTATAGTCTTTCAGCAAGTGGTCAATCTCCCCTTTCCCATCTTTCCTTCCTATCTCATTTCATCACGTTATGCTGTATGTTAGGGTTAGCATATCTGGATTTCACCTTTCCCAGATGCTTGAGAGTTCACCTTGCTAAAGTTGTTTTTGTCGGTGTTGCTGGCCTTCCTTTCCCAGTATCTTTAATTTCACTTCCTAGCTGCACTGCATAGTGATCAATAAGATACCATACCATGCTTCAATCAGTGCTCGTCTTCTTTTTGCTCCTGCAAAAAGACATTTTCTTCACTTTTTAAATTTTTTAATACCAAGATCAATAAAATCAGAGTTCTGTATCTGTCTAGACTCCATTTGCCACAGCTAGTCTTTATGGGGACCTGCTGATCTCTCCGTAATGGCCATGTCAAAGGAGTGATTTTTTTCTTACTTAGTTTATCTTAATTACTTCCTCTGAGATTGTAAAGGTGGTGTTGCATCCATTCTCCATGACTTGCTGCCCCTCTCCTGGCAAACCTGATTTATAAAATTATGCCTTCCAATTTTAGGCCCCTTCTATTCATGTGTAGCAAATGTTCCGTTAATCTTCGGGAATGAGCCTCCCAAGAAGGCTGTAATTTCTATTCTAAGGAAGCTTTTGGTTTGGGTGGATGATTTTTTTAGTGCAATTTCTAATCTACCTTTATTAGCAAAGGTTTTGGAGAAGGTCATGGCAGTTTAAATTCAGGCCCGTCTTGTCAGAAATTATCTGTGAGAAAAACGCTACACTCTCTTCCTGTCCTGTTACAGAACTGACTTTAATCTTGTGTGTGTGTCTGGATTTACTGAAATACTTGTATTTCTGGCAGTAGTTTCTCTTGATGTTATAATACGAGTCCACTGTTTTAATATAATACCCTTTTATCCTACCAGAAGAGGCTAGGAAGTTTATCTAAAACTGCCCATAACTGTTTCATTTATATTTTTCACAACTTTGCAGCTTGTGATGCTTGGTAATAGGTTCAACCACAGAGAAGTTTAATTTTAGGTCCATTTAATTCTGTGCACCAGTGTTCTTTGTAGCAGAACAATTTCCTAACTTTATCAACCGTTGAGAACTAAGGTTCTCTAACTCAAAATGTTCTAGAGCAAAATATTAAACAAATTTTTATTATGTATGTAAATCAACCTACACATTCCAAAAACTATAGGGCAATCGAGTTTTAAATGCATGCCATTTATTGTGTTGTCAAAAAAATACCATGAGATTATCTGGATGACTTAAATAATGGGATGGACTGACTTATTATCCCACCAACTAGTAACCAAATCAGCATGAATTAAGTTCTGTATAATGGTCTGGTAAGATGAGATAATAGTTTTGGTGCTATTTCTATTGAAGTAATACCAAAATTATTACCAACTGCATCCCAAATTTTGAAACCAGAGCTCACACTGAACCAGGAAAATAATTTTTTTTCAGGGTTAACATACCCTTCAGAAACCTTCTGAATGAAAAGTAAAACTGCTTTCAATGCTGAATTAAAAATTCCTCTAGTACCAGCTATTAGATACATTACAAAAATCTATATGTCCAAAAAAAAGATCTATTAAATCAAATCAGTTTGTAAACTCATTCATACACTTCTAAACATCACATCTCTTGATGTTAATATGTCAATAATATATCGAATAAATTTCATTGGGCTGTTGCCTTTTCATTCTCAGATGTATTGTTTAAACATACTCTGTAAACCTTGAAGTAGCTGGCACATCACATTTAACTCTGTTCATTTCTTGTATAAACTTGGTGTGATATGAAGAAATGAAGGTTAAGAAAACAGATTGGAGCTCTTATATTATTATTCCTCAGAAGACTTTAGCTCCAGAAAAGAGTACAGGGCAGAGTTTCAAACAAAAGTGCTTTAATCTTTATTACAGACGTAAACATAGTCACCTAAATCCAATAATCTCATGTCTAATATGGCTATTCAGATACATAAATACAAACATAGGAATCTAACATTTGGCAACATTTGAAAACTGGGCCTACATTTGTTTAAGGGTGAGGAAATCAGGCTTCAAGCAATGGAAATTCTGACCTGTCTTTTGATATGAATACTTGGTTAAAGGATAAGAGCACAGGCATGGCAAGTTTCCTACAGGTAGGAGTCCTGTAGGAAACTTAACCTGCTTAAGCTAAAGCAGAAGCTGTGACGATAGGATTTTTAGGTATTTTTAAACGACACTACCTTAACAGGCTGAAGTTATTTTAATAAACTTTGAATCACAGAATTTAGAGGTGAGAAAATAGCCTGTTAGATCACCTATTCTAACACTTTGGCAGTATAGGATTGTTCCTTATTGACTATCATTATGAATTTGCAAAATATCAAGTCAGAAAATAAGTTTAAAAAGTATTTGATTTAAGCAAAATTTCAAAAAATAGGTTAGAGTTTAAACAAATGTTCCTCTTAAAGGGCAAAATGGGATGTTACTGTGGGTGCTGATATCAAGAAGCGAGCTATAGTATCTAGCCTCGCCAATCTTAGAGAAAAGCATATCTAATTATTTACCAGAAAAAGTGCCTGTGCTGACATTAACTGGGGAAATTGTTTCATAAATCAATTTTGTACTAACCTTCTAAACAAAAATGCATCTCATATTGAGATGCTATTACTTTGGCTTGTATATTGAAGGATAAGGTGACTTGGTATTCAAGAGAAGGACAGGGAAGGGTTGTTCTTTGTTCTCTACATTCAACATGAAAATCTATTATCAGGGAAATTATGAACACTCAGATTAAATATGTTGTCCTTGACCCTTGCACAGATGCACCATTGAAAGGAAACTTCCCCTCCACCTCTCTGTGTTAGGATTAGCAATATAAAATTTAGGTTTATATAAGTATTAGGATTGTGTATCTGCCTGGGATAGAATTCTGGGCCTGCTTTTGGACTACTTGCCCACCTGAAAACACATGTAAACAAAGACACTGTGTGTTTTACCTACCCACAACCAGATGGATTTTCTTTATTACTATGAGAAAAGATAAGGGATGTAGTTAAAATGTTTCAAGGTGTATTGGGGGTTTGATATATGAATGTACAAATGAAGGATAGCTCTGACTCCTCTTCAAGACAGATGCCAGAGCAAGGCCAAGCAATCATATGGGAAGGGAAGGGAAGGGAAGGGAAGGGAAGGGAAGGAGTGAGAAAGAAACACTAAAGGGCCATAAAAGTGACCATGGCTAAAATAGAATCTCACTCCGTTCTCCTCCTCCCTCATGGGGTACAAAAGAGGTGGTATCAAAGACCCCAGACTCTCGACCCTACAAAATGGAATATGACCATAAATTGTAAGGAGAGTTACCAGGGGTGGGCACTACAGGTATAGTTAAGCGTGCCAAGAAGGAGGAGGGGGAGAGGAGATCTATGGATACATAGAGCTATGGGTAGGTGGAAGGAAGCTCTACTGGTATGAAGAGCTACAGTTTGATGCTTGCTTGTTTAGCCCCAATGAAGTCATTACTTTGTCTGCACTTTGGACTCTGTCCTGCTGCTATGTGTTTGCAAAAATGTCTGGGAACTGATAGAGATAGGGCAAGGGGAGCCCTAACATTTCATCTCTCCACTGAGAGTCAAGAACAGTCCTCCCAAAATATCCCTGTCATATTGAAGTAACTTTCATCTTTGCCCTTCTCATCCTTTCCCCACTGATGAAGCTAGGTCAAAAACTCAGGCCGGCTCCTCAATTAGTTCTGCATGCACAGACCTTTGCATCTGAACAGAACCCCGTTGACTTGATCTATCAGGACATTGTTTCTAAAAGCTGCTCAGAGTCTACAACTTCTGTGTCAATCCATATCCGGTAGGGCCCCAATTCAGGGTGGACTGTTATGTTCATAAAGAGATATTAGATAAAAATATTAAATGCTCTTGCTGAAGGCTGCAATGTAACACTATTTTATTTCTTAGAATTCAGAATAATACATGTAACCCAAGGTCCAGTGTGCTTCAACAGCAGCAGAAGCTACAAGTTGTGGACTACAAACTGTGGCATGTTGGGAGTTGTTCTTATTTCTTAGAAGGGGACAGGCTGGATAAAAGATGCATGCTTTATCTTAGCAAAGGAAATGACAGACTCTTTTCACCTGTTTCCCTCCCCTGCCACATTCTGTTGAAATTTTCCTGCTTTTGACTACCTGTGTGTCAAGGACAGTTTGGTTGGGTTTCAAAATGCGGAACCAACCATTTATGACCTAATTTCCTCTCATATCACAGAGTGCTTTCTGAGAGAGAGAGACAGATTCCTGTACCTACACAGAGAATTAGCTCTGTCTCCAGGGACAGACAGTCTGAAGTTACTTCAGGAGGAGGAAGGACCTGCAGATACATATGTTGGGTTAACTATTAAGTAACTATCTTTGCACATACACTTGTTATCTGTTCACGAGCATTTCATCTATGTTCTCTTTGTAGTCACAAATAAATACCAAGCAGCTTGCATGTTATGCCTTTAGCTGAATTATAATAATAATTATTATCATCTTTGACTCCTCACCACACATTACCATCCGACAAACACAGGCTATATGTCTGCACTTGGCATGGCATGCAGAGCACAGGCAATACACATCGTGGCGAGGGTAGCCTGCTCTACCCTCCTGTGGGTCCAGCGCCCTCTGCAGCTACTCTGGTGGTATGGCTGGGTGGGAGAGGGGGGACCCGGTCCTGCCCTCTACCCCGGGCCCCGACCCACAGACCCTGTGAGGAATAGTCTGAAACTGCTTAGCCCATGGGCTACTACCTTCCCTGGGTCGCCTGTCCTTGGCCCCGCTATTCATGGTCCACTTCCTGGAACCAGGGTGAGGGTCTCCCCTCAGGACTTCCTGCCTATCGTCCCTGGCTGTGCCCGGGTGGGCTTCCCCTTGACTCTGGTACCACCACCCAAAAGGTACAGTTCTGCTCCTAACTCCCTTTCAGCTGTCCCCACCTGCCTGACAGGGAGCCTTTTAACTGCTGGGGCAAGCTCCTTAATTGGCTTCAGCTGGCCTAATTGCCCTGCAGTAATCCCAGCTGAATCACCCAGAGAAAAGGGATTTGCTGATCCTGGGTAACTACATGTTGTGACAGGGCTAGACCTGATGACTACAGGAGAGTACATTCGTATATCAAACCCCCAATACACCTTGAAACATTGTAACTACATCCCCTATCTTTTCTCATAGTAATAAAGAAAATCCATCTGGTTGTGGGTAGGTAAAACACACAGTGTCTTTGTTTACATGTGTATCTGATGGCATCTGACATTATGGTACAATGAAAGGCTCCAGCAATGGGGAAAGGCTCTGACACTGTGGCACGGAAAGGCTCCAGCAGCAGGGAGGTAGTAGGAAAATGCATCAATTGGCCCTTTGCTGTATGGTCTACACTCAAACAAATTTCTGTGCAAAATCAGTATTTGCTTATATCCTGACTAGTTCAATGATAATTGTGAAGGTGCACATCAAATTATTAGCAGAGAAATTACTATGTAAATTGAACATGTAATGTTAGTAGGAGAGTGGCTATGCTAATGCCTGTGTTAAGCATCTGAACACATCCAGGAGTTAGATGTTTCCAGAAGTCTAAACAGAGTCAAATGGAAATCAGAGCTCATGCAGTTAGTAAAATGCTGAGCCTTCTCTCCTGACAATTCTGACTCCAGAGTGCTCGCTAACCGTTTTTCTGAGATCCTTAAATACTCGATTTGGTTTGTAAATCTTTTCTATCTTCCAACATATCTTTAACAGCTTTTAGTAATGAACTCACTGGTTTTGACTATCTAATTCTGTGGCATGTGTGCACTATCTTATAATATTAATCCTTTTAATGCTGACAGGAATGAATAAATACCAGTAGTAGTGTGAAATGAATGAAAGGCAGGAGGTGAAGTATACGTGCTATGGCTACTTCATCATCAGATGTCAAAATGAAAAGATTTGTGTCTTTCCCCATAATGTCTCACTAATCCACTTTTGTCCCTCTATACAGTAGAACTGCTCTTTTGGCATGTAACACGTGTTCAGTAATAGAGCTCCAGACATGGGAAGTGCTCTGCTTTAATTTTACATCACAACATACTGTGCCATGTACTAGAAGTCCAGAAAATTATCCAAATTACTATGTATATTATTCTAAATGTATAAACATTGTTCATACATTGCATTATGGTTTTTCATATCACTTAATTTCCCATTGCTATTACCTGACTTTAAAAACTATATCAATTACACAGTGAAGACAATTTGAAAGTGCACAGATTTCCTGCAGGAGACAGTGCATTGTAATGCATATCCTAAATTCTCTGCAGGATTCCCCAGATTGCAGATCAGTCATGGCAGACTCTGCAGGGAAAATGGGTACTTTTCAGCTGTCTGTACTGTATAAAATCATGCCTTATATCATTCAGAAAGATATATTATTGTGTGTCAAATAAACCTAGTACTCCTTTTAGATGTTTACCCAACATCAGATGTTGCAAAGTCAAAAAGGCCAAACCAAACTTGCTATGTTTTTGGAACTGAATTTGTGTCAGCAAAGTGCTGTTTATTAAATTTTAAACCTTTGCCTGTCATGGCTGACCAGAGACAGTTACCTGAATAACAAGCATTTGGTGCCTACAGTCACCCCATATTACAGATCAGCTCCCATAGCTGTTGTTCATCCTCTGCACTTACACCAAATTCAGCGTATAAAATACAATATTGTAAACATTTGCCAGGAGGTATAAATATAATTAAATGTAAAGACTTGTACATAAAACCATATAATGCTGCTGACTTTAGTAAATGCAATAACAAATTTAACAGAGCTTACAAATATGGTGATCCTTAAGAATTTTTATAAGGTAAGTTCACTAGCAGAGTAAGGACTTTGAATTTCACTAAAGAGTATTTCAAGCTCACACTACTAGTCATTGGCAGTCTGGAACAGAACTCAGGAGTCCTGACAATAAGAGAATTGATCTAATGGCATTGCTTTACCTACAACTGGGCAATTATTATGGAGATATAAGCACGCACTGAAAATGCAGATCATTCAACGCAGGCTGATTTAAGGTGGATAATGGAAGTACTGCACATTGAGTAGTAAGAAAGAAAAAGGATGCAGATTAAAATGAGGCTCTAGTAATAAAGATGGAATACGTACCCAGAGAAGACACCAGTGTAATGGCAGCCATGTTCCAATGCAAGGACTTGTAGCTTCTTTTTAACATGATTTAAAATACCAGACATACTTTGTGTTAATTTGTAGCCTGACAGATGTAATACTTTTAATTTGAATGACTTCACCTTCTAGGCATTATAAATTATTCCAATACTACAGGTGTGGAAGCCATAATGGTAACAACTTCCATTACATTGTAATTATCCACAGCTCAAACTGAGAAAATGGTTCCATGAAGGAAAATTGCAATGCCATGGTATTTTTAGTTCACTGCCACACCTCTCACCTGTCCCTCATTTCAGATGCAAATGTTCTTCCATTCCACAGAAACCTGATGTTATCCCTCTATTATTGCTGTAAACTATTTTCAGTTTACTATTAGAAAAGTGCTAAACTATAAAACTGTAGCTACAGAAAATGTTGCTTATGACAAAAAAAGGATTCCATGGGTTCTCTGTCTCACCCCTTTCTCCCCACTTTCAAAATGTTTTAACTGTTAATTCAATGCTTGTCAAAATTACCAGATTCACAGCCCCATACATAGAAGCCAACAGTCCACAGTCTAGGTGCAGCAGCAGCCATCACGTTTCCCCACTATCTTTGACCAGGCTTAAGAGACCACTGCTAGGGTTCAAAGAATGATCATTTATTAGGCTGATTCCGTATGTGATCTTATATGAATAATACTGAGCACTTGTGCACAATCTTGGATCAGGAGGGTCTTAAAGTATGGAATAATTTAAGAGGCAAACTGGCTGCACTGAAATAATTTAATGTTCTGTTATTCCCATTAATGGGACCAGGATTAAGTCCTAAGTGATTAAGCCTCAATACTGAATTGATTGGCAATCTTAACAGAAAAAGTAAGCAGTAGGAACTGGGGGGACAATGATGTTTTTTTTTCTGATTTATCCTCCAGGAAATGTTTTGAGACCATCACAGAAATAAGAAATGTAACCTACTATATGAGGCTACTCCACTAAGCACAATTTCTTATAGGCCATCAAACAATCAACAAATGTCAATTGTTCTTGGCCATTACCAATCTGATTGGATTCAGGCAAGTGATCAAAAGATGAAATTCTGCATATTCTGCTACCAAAACCATGAGGTGGCCATCCCAAACCTGTTAAATTTGCTTGTACTTTTTTTTGTTTTGGGGGATTTTTTTGGCCCTACATTCTCCCATAATTATAGTCTCACATTTGGTACAAAGCTAGCTGAGTGGTATAGTCTCTGCAATTACTCTTATGTGTAGGAAAACCAAGCTCTAGCTCTTGGATCAAGAACATTGGTGAGATTAGCAATATTAAATGCTTAGACAATATTTGTCTAAAGTTCACAAGGCAATCTTAGTAATACAATAGAAGCCTTTCAAATATATAGCTTCAGAGACTGTTGTCTTGGCAGGCTTATTTTTTAACATGTACTCATGGGGACTCTAGAATGTTTCTGTGAAGTACAGTATTTTGCAGATAATGTCTCTAATTGTGCAATAGTCAAATGGACCTTCCTTTATTTTCCTTTGATATTGTAAAAGCATTGCTTAATTGTCTATTACTCACCGGCTAGTAAATCTCTGCCTCCCTGTAACAGTCATGTCCATTGGCTTCAGCAGCTCCCATTTAACTTTCACTGGAATAATAACCTAAACAATACAGGATACATTATATCACCAACTAGAACAACAGTGGTTAGAGCTGTTAGTTATATATGGGCCAGCTTTTCAAAAGAAGTCAGCACCTAGCACCTCTGTTCTCTAAGGGCTGGTGAGTTCTTCTGAAAATCTGGCCAGTAATACTATCGGTACCAGACATGGAGTTTTACAGCCCATAGTCCCTGCTCCTAGGAATTTACGATTTAAGGCAATGAGCCAGCTTCCATTCTACTCAAATGTAAACTTCCCTTTGACTCGAATGAGAAATGGATTGGCTCTCAGCTTATCTTAATAGTGAAGACACTTTCCTTCCATTGGAGCTGAGGGTGCTCAGCACCTTTCAGGAAGCAATCAGCACTAGGTCACAGTTAGCCCTAGGGCCTTGATCCAGCAAAAGTGTATGCCCACACATTCAACTTTCCTCACGTTGACTTCAGTGGGCATCCTCACAGTGCCACAAGTTAAGCACATCTGCAAGTCTTCACACTATCACTCCTATGAGCTTGATTCTGCTCCATTCAAATCAATGGGTACTTTTTGTTTAATTCAATAGGAGCGGGATCAAGCCTTAAGTCACCACATGATCATTCATTTACTATTACAAAGAGTGTGGAGGACAGATAAAGCTTATATTTGTACATTTATTTTTAGCTAAAACAACTGATCTTCACTGTAAAAACCAACAAATAATGACTGACAGCCTTATGAAAGAGCTACTGGTTCTTCGACCAGGCAGGTAATATCAGTTTGGGGTAAAAGTTTCAAAAGTATCTACATGACTAATGAACCTAAATCCTATTTATAAACGTTACGTGCTTTAGAAAAAATTTACCCTTGAACTTTATTTTCTAAAACAGACCTCCCCAAAAATGGATGAAAGTTGAGATGGATGGAGGGACAGCTGCCTGGATCGCTCTTCTGCACTGCTTGTTTACCGATACCAACATTACTAACTTTAAAAAAAAAAAAAAAACTCACTCCCCCCCCAATTAATTTTTATAAGAAAAAAATCCTGTATTCAAACACACAGCCCATTTCAAAGCTCCAGTGGACAGCAGGAAAATACTTTAGAGATGAGGTGAAATGAATTCGATTTGAGTGAAAATGGTCTTTGGTTCTGCTCTGTTACCTTTTACTGAAGAATCACTGCAGAGATGTGAATCATTTTCATCATACTGTGCTTCATTTCTTGTGGGCATTTTCACAGATCCCTCCTGCTTCTTTTGTCTTCCAGTTTCAGATACGGCATTTTTCCCTTGGTCAATGTGGCATTAAGGGTTTAGTAGCAGTTAGAACATACAGTGGGGAAGGCAGCCTGACTGAAAAAAAGACACCTTGTAATGAGGAATATTAATTAGGTAATAAAGTCAAGAAAAAGGGGGAACCAGAGGGAGCTTTACCTCAGTTGGCTTAAAGCAAAAATATAGCTATTACTATTACAGCAACTAAAATCCCTATTTTAACTAAACTGAAAACCAGCTACACCCAGTCAACAAGGTTATTTGTCTTTATAGGAAAAGTCTTTTTCTAGAAAGAATGAGCAAATGAGACACAAACAAAAACTATCAAAGGCTAACCCATTTTTAAAGAATCCATTAATATTATAATAGAAATAATTGTATAAAACACTAGTGGAAACAATTGCTTGAGGACTAGCTGAGTTATACATCAAAATGGTAAATATTGTCCTGGGACAGTCTGTGAACTATTATTTTACCTCTCCTAGTTGGCCTGCTTAAAAAAAAACATGCCTTGTATTTACATTTAGAAAACTAAATTATAATGTTTCATGAAGAATGAAAGATGGAACACATGCTGTCTTTGTTCTTACATTTAATTCCTTCCTCTGGGAACTACAGTTAGTTTCTATATTTATGTTAAACAACAAGCAAAAAATACAGGGAAATAAAAGACAGATGTATATATTTTAAAGTGACATTTTTCTTGCAAAGGGCATTTGACTGTATTATCTCCAAGAACACTAGCATAGTCAATATCCACATAAGATGTTAAGCCTCATTTCCAGTAACACACTGAGAAAGGCATTTAACATTAATTTTCACAGGCAGGGGTAACCAAACACTTAGACCCTTACTGTACCATAAGAAGAAGAATTTAAATTAAATACTAGTAACATGATTCTGGACTCACACCAGTTTCATACCAGTGTCCTCCATTTAATGTAATTATTCCAGATTTTATTGTTGTAAGGCTTTTTTCACACTTGTTACTGTAATGACTATAAACACTTAAAAAGGAACCATCTTAAACATTATAAACTTAGGCCCGGTCTACACTTACCTTTGCGATTCGACAGTAGTCGACGGGAGATACGCAAGTGACGTAAATCACTTGCATATCTCCCATCGATTTTGCAGCGTCTCCTCTGCGCGCCAGCCACACTGCGCTGTGTCGACGGGAACAGCGCTCCCTTCAACTCAGTGCTACGCCACTTACCGAGGTGGTTTTCCTGCATCGCTTCCTGGATCGACTGAGCGCGTCTATACAGACCGCTCAGTCGATCCAGAGCAATCGATCTGACAGTGGCAAATTTGCTGCCGTCAGTGTAGACCCAGCCTTAGATTCTTGAATAAGAATGCAGCCTGTTGGAGCCTACATTAGGGCTTGATTCTGCAAGTTGCTACATATCTTCAACTAGCACTGACCTCTTGAGAAAACTAGCCTATTGTTGGTTTTGTATCCCAGTAGAAGGGCTGTACCAGGATCCATTTTATAGTCTTGGAAAAACCAAAGCTAAAATTTGAATACAGGTCCCATTTTACTTACATAACAACATAAAAACAGCCATACTGAGTCAGACCAATGGTCCATCTAGCTCAGTATCCTGTCCTTTGTCAGTGGCCAATGCCAGGTGCTTCAGAGGAAATGAATAGAACTTGAATCAAGTAATTCATCCCATCAGCCATTCCCAGCCTTTGGTAAACAGCAATCCCCGCCTATCCTGGCTAATAGCCATTGATGGACCTAGCCTCCATGAATTTATCTAGCTCTTTTTTGAACACCATTATAGTCTCGGCCTTCAGAACATCCTCTGGCAAGGAGTTCCACAGTTTAACTCTGCATTGTACAAAGAAATTCTTCCTTTTGTTCGTTTTAAGCCTGTTGCTATTCATTTCATATGTTGACACCTAATTTTTGTATTATGAGAAGGAGTGAATAACACTTCCTTATTTACTTTCTTCACACCAGTCACAATTTTATGCAGACCTCTATCATAGCCCCCCATATCACTAGTACCATGCAGTTCAGCTATGCTCACCTCTTGGACTAGGTCCTGTGCTCCATTTAGGACTAAATCAAGAATTGGCTCTCCTCTTGTGGGTTCCAGGACTAGCTGCTCCAAGAAGCAGTCATTTAAGGTGTCAAGAAACTTTATCTCTGCATCCCATCCTCAGGTGACATGCACCCAGTCATTATGAGGAAAGCTGAAATCCCCCATTATTACTGAGTTTTTTTTATTTTTATAGCCTTTCTAATCTCTCTGAGCATTTCACAGTCACTATCACCATCCTGGTGAGGTGGTCGGTAGTATATCCCTACCGCAATATTCTTATTATTCAAGCATAGAATTACTATCCATAGAGATTCTAAGGCACAGTTAGGTTCATTTAAGATTTTTATTTCATTTCCCTGTTTTCTTTCACATAGAGTACTACTCCCCCACCAGTATGGCTTATTCTGTCCTTCCGATATATTTTCTACCCTCATATAGAATCATAGAATATTGGAAGGGACCTCAGGAGGTCATCTAGTCCAACCCCCTGCTCAACAGAGGGCCAGCCCCAACTAAATCATCCCAGCCAGGGCTTTATTAAGACGAGCCTTAAAGACCTCGAAGGATGGAGATTCCATCACCTCCCTAGGTAACCCATTCCGGTGCTTCACCACCCTCCTAGTGAAAAAGTTTCTTTCTAATATCAAACCTAGACTTCCCCCACTGCAACTTGAGACCGTTGCTCCTTATTCTGTCATCTGCCACCATTGAGAACAACCCACCTTCATTCTCCTTGGACCGCCCCCCCTCTTTCAGATGGCTGAAGGCTGTTATCCTTTCCCACCTCACTCTTCTCTTCTGCAGACTTAAACAAGCCTAGTTCCCTCAGTCTCATCTCATAAGTCATGTGCTCCAGCCCCTAATCATTTTTGTTGCCCTCCACTGGACTCTCTCCAGATTGTCTGCATCCTTCCTGTAGTGGTGGGACCAAAACTGGACACAACACTCCAAATGTGGTCTCACCAATGCCAAATAGAGGAGAATAATCATGTCCCTTGATCTGATGGCAATTCGCCTGCTAATGTAGCCCAATATGCTGTTAGCCATCTTGTCAATAAGGCACACTGTTGACTCATATCCAGCTTCTTCTCCACTGTAACCCCCACGGCCTTTTCTGCAGAACTGCTGCCTAGCCAGTCAGTCCCCAGTCTGTAGTAGGGCATGGGATTCTTCGATCCTAAGGCCTGGTCGACACTGGCAATGTAGGTCGACATAAAGTCACTTACATCAACCTCTGTACACCTGCCTCTACACTGGCAGGTGTACATAGGTTGATGTAAGTGACTTTAAGTCTACTCTACGACTGTTAAGTCAAATTAAGTCACAGCAAAAGTCAATTTAAGAAGACCACCTATGCAAGTAGCGTAGCACCTAATTCGAATTTGTTAGTTTGATTTAGTGCCAGTGTAGACACACCTTCACTTAAATCAACTTAATTGGCCTCTGGGAGGTATCCCACAATGCCCCATTTTGACCGCTCTGGACAGTCGTGCTGTGCTACCAGGAAATGTCCCCTCCCTTCAAGCCCCGGGAAGATTTGAATTTTCATTTCCTGTGCTGCCAGCGTGGAGAGAGCTTTGTCACTGTTCTCCTCATGGTTACTGCAAAGCCCAAACACGCTCCAGCATGGAGTCGACCAGAGGTCTTAGATCTCATCGGTCTGTGGGGCGAGGAGTCCGTTCTGGCTCAGCTTAGAGCCAGCAAAAGGAATCTGGACATTTATGGGAAGATATCACAGGCCATGCTGGAGAAAGGACACAAGAGGAACTCGCAGCAGTGCCGCGTGAAGTTCAAGGTGCTGCGTCAGTCATATCAGAAAGCCAGGGAAGCGAACAGCCGTTCTGGCTCCACACCCAAAACATACTGCTTCTATGATGAGGTGCATGCAATTCTCAGTGGCGACCCCACCACAGTGCCACCCTGCACATCGATACCTCTTCTAGGTCACAGTCCATGGACAATGATGAGGACTCTGTGGCCGTGGAGGAGGAGGCTGAGGAGAGCAGGGTGCAGAAGAGCAGGGTGTCCATTCTCCCTGAAAGTTAAGGCCTATTCCTGACCCCAGAGCAGTCCAGCAGCACACAGGACAGCACTAATGATCCCGGGGAAGGCACATCTGGTGAGTTTTTTTTTCTTCTTAGCAGTTCTGTCCTTTTACATTGGGGGGGTGCAGGAAGGGGATTTCAGGCATTTCAGTGACTGTACTGGGGGGTACTCAGGGAACAGTTTATTTATGTGATGAGATATGCTCCGATAATCATCAGTTGACATCTCACTGAAACTTTCGTGTAGGTAATCTGTTATCCTTTGCACAAGTTTTCTGGGGAGAGCTGCCTTGTTCCTCCCTCCATAGTAGGATACTTTGCCAAACCACGCTGCAATCAAGGGAGCCTGTATCATGGCTGAACACAGCTGCTACCCCGCTGCATGCAGCAAATCTTCCCTTTCCTCCTGTGTGACCCTCAGCAGACTGATATTGCTCATGGTCACCTAGGGAAGCCGACGCATGTTTAAAATACCAGAGCTATACCACAGATGCCCTGTGCCTTTGTATTCCCCATTGTAGTGTCCTACCAAGTGACATCGGTTACTTTTATTTGGTTTAGGCAGAGACTGTATACCGCCCTACACATGCTGTCCACAGATCCTGTCTGTAATGGCACAGTGAGCAGACCCTTCTGCAATGTCAGGAATGGAATGAGGGTCTATGTTTGCCCTGTGCTCTGCATGGGGATTATCATCTACATTGTTGCAGTTGTATCATTTTCTTCACTCTGTTAACAATGGCTACCTTGTTTGTTTGTTTTTTCATTCTGTACAAACCTCGGTCTTGGCCCCACCCTCAAGAAATGCTGCAGAAAGACTACTGCAGATTAGAAAGAGGGGAAAAAAAACCCCCAGAGATGACATGTTTGGCAAGATCATGAATGCCTCAGAGGCCGCAGAGACAGAACTCAGAGCATGGCGGCTGACCTTGTCCTAAACAACAAACAGGAACAGAAATCAGTCCTGCATCTCATTGCAGAACCTGGTTTTCGAAGCTTCCCTAATGCAAAGCGCTCCACGGTTCGCTCTCAGCGTACAGCTGACATCTGGCTGCTCATAATTGGCAGCCAGTCTTTCTGCCTCCACAGCCCAACCCTGGGGGAATCTCTCACCCTTCGCTTCACACACATTATGAAGAACACAGCAAGCAGATATCACAGAGGGGAGGTTCTTCTCAGTCATGTCCAGCCTAGTGAGAAGACTTCTCCATCTACCCTTTAAATGACCAAAGGCACATTCTACAACCATTCTGCAACTGCTTAACCTCTTATTAAAACACTCCTTGTTGCTGTCAAGGTACCCGGTGCACGGCTTCATTAGCCAAGGGAGCAAGGGGTAAGCAGGATTCCCTGGGATCACAATTGGCATTTCCACATTCCCAATGTGAATTTTTTGATTGGGGAAAAAAGTGCTCATCTGCATATTAGAGAATAGCCCTGAATTACCAAATACGCACGTGTCAGGCACCTGACCAGGCCACCTCACATAGATGTCAGTGAAACGACCCCTGTGATCCACGAGGCCTTGCAGGACCATGGAAAAGTACTCCTTGCAGTTTATGTACTTAGTTGCTAGGGGGGCAGGTGCTAAGGTAGGGATATGTGTGTCATCAATGGCTCCCCCGCAGTTTGGGAACCCCATCATGGCAAACCCCTCCACTATGTCCTGCACATTTCCCGAAGTCACTATCCTTCATAGCAAAAGTCTATTGATGGCCCTGCATACTTCAATCACGGCAGTGCCCACTGTAGATTTACCGACTGCAAATTGATTCCAACTGAGTGGTAACAGTCGGGGGTTGCCAGATTCCAGAGAGCAATGGCGACTCTCTTTTCCACCATCAGAGCTCATCTCAAGCGAGTAGTCATGCGCTTCAGGGATGTGGCCAGCTCCGAGCACAGTTCCACGAAAGTTGCTGTTCACATACAGAAGTTTTGCAGCCACTGGTCATCATCCCACCGCTGCATAACGAGGCGGTCCCGCCAGTCTATGCTTGTTTTTCTGGACCAGAACCTGTGCTCCATGGACTGCAGATGATTCATTACAGCCTGCAGCAATGGCTTGTAGCACTGCAGCCTCAGTGGCATCGATGTTGTCTGTGCTTCGGCCTCTTGCTCTACTTCAAAAATACTCGATGATAAGCCATGATGTATTTGTGACGCTCACAACAACAGTGCAGAGTTGAGCTGGCTCCATGTCTCTGCAGCAGTGGTGGCGCGAAAACACTTTTCCTGTTTGTTTGGCGGAAGAAGGGAGGGGGAAGCAGCGTTGCATCATGGGACGATGACACTCATCCCAACAGCCACCGCGGTTAGTTGCACTGTGGGATAGCTACCCACATTGCACTGCTTTGAAATTCGAAATAAGTGTGGTGAGTGTGGACACATGAGACCTGTGAAAACAGCGTAGTAGTGTGTACACGCTGCTGTGACTTCTAAAAATCGGCTGCTGAAAGTCGACTTAAAGTAAGTCGACTGCCCTCGGCAGTGTAGGCATGGCATAAGTGTATTACTGTGTCCCATTGATTATCCTCATTCCACCAAGTTTCTGTGATGCCTATCACATCAATATCCTCATATAATAAGAGGCACTCAAGTTCATCCATCTTAGTATTTAGACTTCTAGCATTTGTATATAAGGGCTTTAAAAAAAATCACTTTTTAGCTGTCTACTACTATTCCATGTTCGGACAAGGCAATGCTGATTTTGGTTTGTCTTATCGCTACAATGGCCAAACCAAGTTGGTTTAGTTTCACAAGCCCTGGTCCACAGAGTGATCCATCATGTTCATGCCCAATTTTAAATAGACATAAAATGTAATATTGTCTTCATATGATCATCCAAGAAGACATTCCAGGTTTGGAAAAATCTAATTGTATGTCAAAAATACTTTGCTTTCCTAGGAATTTAGCATCCACACTCTGAGTTTCTTGTCCAGGTATGAGTCACCCTGATGATACACAGGGTATATTCATCTCCTCCTCTACCCCTTACCATGCAAAAGCAGCTTTAAATTGCAGACCCATTTCCCTAATCGCTCTGCCCATTCAGACTCCCAGGCACCTTTGTCCTATCGTCTCTCGGGCCAGTGCCATCCATTTTGGCAGTTGAGCTTTGACTCCTGGCCCCACTCTGAGGAAAGGATTTACAGATACCTTACGCTGCTTGTAGATGGACATTCCACGGCTCAGGGTGCACAGTCTGGGTTCTGCTAGCACGAGTGATGTGAACTCATTGTTCAATTATCATGCACACTGTCCTTATTTTAGGTAATTTTCAAATTATTTCCTAACAACAGGAAAACCAGAGAATAAAAGCTGCAACACATGGCACATGTATAGCCACTTCTAGTCCCCAGGATACCCTTTGCAAATGAGATTTTGCACTTTGTAGAGTTTTGTTTTCCCCATGGTAAACTATTTAAATGAATAACCACATTTAAAGTACTCCTGGGGAAGAACCAATTTAAGAAAAGCCATCCAGGAATTCACTGCAAATGAGATGGTGCATCTCCAAAGACTGTGTTCCTTACCATTATGGTGCCAGGCTTGGACTGGCAGCTAACAGTGAATACAAGAAAGTCAGGAATCTATCCATTATGCAGCAGTTTATACCAGCTAGACAAAAAGCATTTTCTATTCCTTAAAATAAACACATACGTAGCTTTCACATTAAATAAAATTCATGCCTAACTAGTGACTTCCTATGTTCTTGTAGCTCAGATTTTATATAGGGGCAGGAACAGAAGTTATATGCTAGTAAGTATAAAACTGAGAACAATGTGGTCCTTTCCTGGAATAATCAATCATACATAGGATCAAAGTTCATATTTTCAGATTTTTGTCATATAAATACATCTCCCTTTAGCCTGGTGAGTTCATAAGATTCTCCCGTTAATTCAATATTATTTGTATTATGGTTGATGTTAGTCGGAAAATTCCCATTGATGTCAATAGAAGCAGAATTCGGATCTTCACTCTAAAGGGTAGTTTGCATTCAGAATGTACCTCTTCACAGCTGAAGCTTATAAACCTAGCACATAACAAAAATTAACCCCAGCAGTCATGCAAGAAAGCTCTACAAGGTACGGGTTAGTCTTGTCAGGATCCATCTGATCATCCAGTCTCTCTCCTGCCTGGATTGATTCTTGTTTAGCTGTAACAATGTGAAGGAAACTACTGAATGGCACAATCACAAAATGAGGTTTAAGGTGCAACTCTGCTTTGCACTCTGGGGACAGCAAATGCAGCATGCATGACCCAGTATCTAAAATCAGTCTTTACCAAGTCTGCCTCTGTGCTTATGTATATCTGCATTTGCAAAATTTGTTTCCAAAGAGTTTGGCTCATAAAATGAATTGCAGCCCAGAGGTTAGCTCCTTTAGTGGTTTTATGCCCAGGCATTCGTTGTTAGAATCCATAACTTGCTGCACCAAGCAGGTAAGCTCTTATCATTCACTTCTTTGAGTTTCCTTCACCTGTCACAAACAGATGAACTTTATGGAACATGTAAGGCAAACATCTCTTGAAATGATGCACTGCCTCAAATTACCGGATGGCTTTACTCACTGTCATGATGATTCTAAGTTCAAAAGTAACCTAGAATGAATATATTTATTTCTAATGGTTTCCTGAGTCATTACTGGTACATTCATCAGTTGGTGGTGTATTGGGCATTGTCAAGAGCACTGACGTGTATTAATTGCAACAGATTACATCAGCAGTCATCTCTGGAATTATTCCTTCTTATTTTTTCCCTTGAGTTAGCTATACCTGATGAGTTAAATTAAATGACTTTAAAAATACCAGTAAAACACTATTCATTTCAGTCACTCTTCTGCACACATCAATCTATAAATGATCATTCCAAGTTAATATTCATCTGCGTCCATTTGAAATATCCTCATCTGTTCCTTGCTGTTTGCTTGTCAAAAAAGCAAGGTGCTTCTACAAGAGTTTGATAACTGGGCAGGTTGTCCTTCTGCAAAGGAATTTTTTTTTTTGAACTGCACATGTAAGGAAGATGTAGGTCCAGTGGGCTTATACACCCCATACTTGCTACAGGAGTAGTGGGATCTACACAACATTTAGAAATTTGTAGGTCATAAGGAGATAATTCAAGCACTCTTCCTCTTATTTTCTGAGCTCTCATTTTTTCACTGTGGTGCTTCATTGTCTGTTTGTTGCAAAAATTTATCTCCATTTGCCACATCTTTTGAAGCAGCTGATCCTTTTGGTGTGGATAATATCTCCTCTTCCTTGAGCCATAATGGAATTGTTTGTTTTGGATTATACATTAGTGTCAGGGCAAAAATATTATTAAATATTCATATTATAGTAGCACCCAAAAGCTCCTATGATGCCAGAGGCTGTATTGTGTACAAAAACATACAAAGACATGGCCCCAGGCCCTAATTTAAGCAATGGTAATTTATTTTTTTAATTGTTCATTTTCCAAATCCATCATCAGTGTTTATTGTAGCTGGACCTTTGAGAAAGTTGTTCTCTGACAGCCAGCACTTCACATCAGTAGAATGTGCTTGTATATGCAGCACACAGGTCATACAAGCACATCATTCTCATTAGCCAAGTATTTCACAAATCTGGCCAAAGTCAGCAAGAGTCAAGAGACAACAGCTGTCCTCTCTGTAACTTAAGAACTGCTTTTGATGTTGCCGTTTGACTGACCTTTCTTGTCTCCTTAATGTCACACAACTCAGTGAACTGAAGAGTGAAGTTCAGCTAAACCCACATCTGTGCTGAGAGCATTGTGCACATACTTCCTTCAATTTGGTTTTCTTCCCATCGAGCATGACGAATGACTTCAGAGCAGACTTAAGTTTCTTCATGCTAAGCATCCAAATTCAAATGAACCACGTTTTTTCACTGCATTCTGATTATGCTTTTCTGAAACTATGACATGATTTTGCTTCTGGCTTCTCTGGAACGAGTGAAAGTGACTCGAATTCAGAAATACACTTCAGTTTGCTCCTTGAGCCATTCAATGTCCCTCAACCACCGCACCAACAAGAGCGCTTGTTTGAAGACCTCCCATGTCAGATTTCACCCAATACATAGCATCTTCTGTGCCAAGTACGGTGACTGTATTACTTTAGAGGTGCTTCTGAAATCTGGTAAATTAAAACATCAGCTAAGAATCTGACGTTATCCAGAGGTACCAGGGAAATAACATGCCCAGCTACTGTTTTGTCAGTGCATGACACCAGATACTTGATAAGACCATGCCAGAGATCAGACACATTCACCAACTTTAAGTAAATGTCAGCTCTCACCTTGAAATATTTTCACTACTAAGTATTGTATCGCACATATAAATATTTTGAAAGCACTGCAGTCAGAAGATTGTCTTTTTCAACTCACAGCTTTTCATACTTAATGCATGGAAAAACCTAGCCAGTCTCATCAGGGATCATTCTTTAATGCTTCAAGTTACGGAGTGCCAGGCCTATGCAGACTAATGTATTCCACACCATCATCGCAGAAAGTAGCTTGACTTATAGAAAGCTTATAAGTCACGTCTGCCCCCTCCTCATCAAACTGACCCCATCAGTGATTATACAAGTTATTAGCTCTAGCACTTCATCTGAATCAAGCCCAGAAATCTTGTGCCTGCTTTCTTTATAGCTATGAATACTCAAACGACTCCTCTCCTCTCAGGTACTATCAAACCTTGCTTGATTTCAAAACAAGCTTAGCTGTGATCTTGTGAAACTTCCTCAGTCCGCAGACACAACATGAAGCAAGAATATGAGGCAGCATCCATGATAATTTAATTGAGTCAGATCCCCAGGTGGTATAACTTGGCATAGCTCCATTGACTACAATGGGGCTATGCCAGTTTACTCCATACCTGAAGATCTGGCCCATTGGATCCAGCTTCTCTAACCCTCTACACATAGTTTTTTAAATAGCATGCATTTTCAGTTTAAATTTCTCAGCTTGCACCCATACGAAGGCAGCTCACTAGTGCTTGCTTTCAGACCTGTTATCACCGTTTTACTATATGTGTTTCTTTGACTGCAGTGCACCATGCACTGAATGCTCTCAGAAGAATAGGCGTGAATGAGCACAGGTGTCACTTGTCCTTATAAGAAAAGGTCTGCTAGTGTTCACAACCTTCACAGTGTGCAAATGATGCCAGAAACTCAGTTTGTGACTGAATCTTCATTCGAATTGCCATTGTTTTCTTTCCATCATTAAAGCTTATTAGTACTGGAAGGCCAAACTAGCCACTACCCATAGAGTAGAAATTATTTTTAAAGTGCTTTAAGCTTTCAGAGAATTAAAACAAATCCTAAGCCCCTGTATTCAGTCACTTATACTTCGTCAAACTTTAAGTGTTTAGAAATTTTCCATACCAGGTACCTGCAACACACTGATTTTTTTTTTTCCAGCCAAAAATGGGTCAAGCATTTCTAAGAACAAGGCTAGGGGGGAAAGTATGGCTTTTTGTCCATGTTAAAAACTTCTGGCAACCTGTTTGTTAATGGCCTGTCAGGGAAGTGCCTTTTACTGTTCCTGTGAAAATCTGCCCACATTTAGCCAAGTTACACACCTTTGAAAAAGCGCAGCTTGCACATGATCAGTACAGACTTCTTAAGTTTTAGGTGCTAGATATAGGGTGACCAGATGTGCCAATTTTACAGGGACAGTCCCGATAGTTCTTATAGAGGTGCCCATTACCTCTCACCCCATCCTGATTTTTCTCATTCGCTATCTGGTCTCCCTAGCTAGATCCCCCAAAGGTTCCATCTGTAATGGTCATGCTGTTCCAGGTTATGCAGGACGTGAGAACAGGGACCCCACACTGTGCTCTCAAAGCCACTTCTCCACTCGTGCTCAGGCAAGGTGAAAGGGGAAGCAGCCTGATTTGAATGGAGCTGCAACTGAACTCAGTTGGAGTTGTGCTTAGACCATCCTGAGTGCTATGTAATACTAAATACTTTGAAACAAAACCAAATCCTAGATGTCTAAAATTGGGCACCCAAAATTAGTGGACACTTTTGACCTTAATTTTCTGTGTCTCAGTAATCCATTCATAACACAGGGATAATACCCCCTTATCTCTCAAGGGTGTTGTGAAAATAAACTCATTCATGTCTGTGAAACACTCGGCTACTATAGTGATGAACACTATAGAAAGGCCCATGAAGAAATTAATAATTCTCTCTTTAGAGCAGGGTTTGACTCGTGTGAAGTAAATAAGGAAAGGGGCCACACATTGAACAATGAGAGGGGAAAAAACCAAATATTTATTAGCTGCTCACTCAGTGAGCTCCATCCATCCTGTGCACTGAAAGCAACTGGAGTCCTGTGGAACAAATAGTATGTGATCATAGAATCATAGAATATTAGAATTGGAAGGAACTCACAAGGTCATCTAGTCCAACACCCTGCTCAAAGCAGGACTAACCTCAGCTAATGCATACACATGCAGAGGCAGAATTAAGTTTGTACTGGGACTTTTAATTCTGGCATTTCCTAAGTTTTGGGTAATTTACTTTCCCATTACCATAATAATGATATTTTAATGCAATTTTTTGTGTGTAAAGTTGTCTAACTTTGGTAATGTTTCCATGAAAGGGCAGACACCACAATGTAAAAATCATGGAATTTGACCTTAGAAGACCGCAGAACTGGGTGCGATGTGTTCAGTGCACCATTGCTTACTATTTATAACTATATATCCATACACGGCAACAATGAATGCCTAGTAGAAAAAAATAACATGGAAAATTCGCAGCAGGAAATCATATTTAAGTACAAGACAGCACTTTACATTTTTTTTGCCATTTTGATTCTTTTTAATTTTGTTTCAACATATTTTATTGTTGCTCATTGCCACCTGAATACTTTGTGCCTGTTCTCAAAGAACTGGACTTTTAGCTTTTCCAGGGACAAGATAAATGGTTAATCGTCATTGGCACTGCATCACCACTGTGTGCATAAGTCTACTGAGGAAGAGGAGGAACATTTTAGATTTTTTTTTAAAGTAACGATATAAAATTGGGCTGATTAATTCTAAGCCTTGAAAGCTTAAACGTGACAATTATTTGCCAATTAAAAGTACTCCTGAAGTGAAATACAATTTTAATCCTGATAGCATGGCCCATTCAGATCTACCTATCTAAGTGTTAGTATGGCAACCAGCACCATATATTGCTGTGCTGGAGGGTGTTGGTGGCTGCCAGCAGGCATGTCTTTAATCTAAGGGCAGTCATAGACCTCACTGAAACAGATGGGCATGATAGCCACATTTCATTCAGGCTAAATTAAGGAGCAATTAAATGCCCTGTGGCTTACTGATAGTTTAAAATAATAGAAGCCACTGCCCAAGGTACAGACTAAAAAGGCAAGGCTCAGTTCCCTCTGATTATTTCTTAATTTGGACCTGTCCTGGAGATAGTTGGGTGGAAGGAACCTATTTCTAGATTTGAATGACTAAATTTACAGGGAATAATGTATTCAATTAATTTACCCTTATTTTTTTTTCTTTGCAGATTATCCATACTCAGCTTGTGCATTTCACAAATTTATTCATCTTTCACAGATGAATTTCTACAAATCAGCCTTAGGTCTATAGCTTGTTCATGAATGATTTTTTTAATTTTATATTCAAAATTTGAGCTTTGTTTAGTTTTGATTTGCTATACAGTGCAGGTTTTATTTTTCCATTCTCTGACTCTTTGAACATAGCTCTTAGAATCAGCTCACATTTCAGAGGTCAAAATTTGGTTTACACAAATATTTTCTAATGCTTGCTGTTTCTGTGAACCTTTTTGCCAGCAAACTTGACCAGAAGATAATCTAGCAGAATTGTTAGAAGAGGCAATATAGGCAAATACAGTAAATACAGGCAAAGCAAATTCAGTACTTTTTATGCACATGAATATTTGAGAGACTTTTAATGCTATTCGGCCAGCTTATTTATTTAACAAGAAGAAGTGGAGGATTTAATCTCTGTCAACTGTTGGTAACAATTTTAATTTTTGTCACACACGTCCAGTGTGAGGGTTGATACAGTAAACAGGATGGGTAAGTAATTTTAATGAATTAATTACCTATGCCATGCGTCTCAAGATTGTATTGAAATTGGGGCTGTTTAAAATACAGATTCACATTCTCACACTTTTATAAAAGTTTCATTAATCAAAATAAAATTTAAACAGGTTAGATGTTATATGACAGTGTTTCCAATCAAACATGTGCTGGACTTCATGCGTTACCTTGTTGTAGTCTAATCAGCAAACAGGGCACCTCTGTTGCTGTTTTAAGTCTGTAACTGCATATCGTTGCTGTGGGTCTTGCTCCCCAAACCCAAGCTCTATAGATCTTCACATTCCAGTTCTGCTTTCAGAATTTCACCAGTTCAAACTGGTGGAACTGGTCACCAGTTCAAACTGCTGGACACCTGCTGTGATTTTGTTCCAGGGGTGGGACTGTGGTTTGAACATCTCTCTGGTCTTCCCAAAGCTTCCCACTGGGTTCTGACTTCTTTCACACAACATTGCGTTCCTTCTTATAATGCAGAATCTCTTTCTTTATGCAAAGTCGGTTTAGAAGTCTCTCTCCACAGTCTTGATAGTCCATTGTACAGCAATCTCAATCATCTCTCCTCCAACATCATTAGCTTGAGTTAACATTAGCAAGATGAAAAAGCAGTATAAATGTTTGATTGTTATCTGTTTATTATCTTTATTTATTCTTATTTGACATGAGCTGGACTCGTTTCATCTGTGTCCTTTGCAGCTGGTGCCTGTGCACGTCTAATCAAGCAGTGAATGTATCTCTCTGACCATCCCACTCTTGTGATGCACTGTGGTTGGGTTTACTTTGAAGACTCTCTCTTTTTCACTGGCTTTCCATTAAATAAACGTAAGTGCTTCACTCAATCTTTGCAATAAGATATCGTTGCTCATTATTTAAGTAGTTGCATTCATAAACACATTACTTATTTAAAAAGATGTTGTCCTGACACACTGTGGTTACTGTCTCCTAGCAACACAACTTCCTCTTAATACGACACACTGAATACTTTCATTTGCCTTTAGTCTCTGTATTGTTTCTCTAACTTAATCAGTCCTTTTCCTTATGTGTTTGATTACCTACATAAAGGGGTTTATTTCCATAATATCACACTAGTTTGCTCTAGCAGATATGATAACTTCAAAATGGTTAATACAAAAAGATCTGATGATATGTTTAAACTAAATAGAGGAAAGTTCTTCTTTCACAAATGCACCAGGAATTTCTGGGTTGGACATTTCGTCTCTGTCACTCTAGGTTTTAGAGTGCATAGTTGGGAAAGACTGGAACAAACACTGTTGCTAGATTTTCATTTTTACTACTTCCCAAGGTCTGTATAACTGCCACTGATACATATTATTATTGAAATCTATATTTATTGAGGTTGTCACCTGATGAAACAGTGATGGGCACAACATACATTTTAAAGCTAAATAAATTCCATTCTTTCATTTCCGGGAGTCCTCCTCTTTCTGCTGCAATTATTTTTGTTGGGCACACAAAAACAATGATTTTCTACGTCTTGTGCTCTCTGTGCTGAAAACAAACAAACATTATCCAGGGCCGTTATGTGATCATTGATTATATACGGGTACACAAATAAAGCCATCTTGGTAAGATAAAGAGCCATAGCCGTAGTTGTCTTGTTAAAGAAAAACAATGATAATTTCTCTTCATTTTGAAACAAATGAAAAACAAATATTTACTAAATAAAGGTCACTGCTGATACAGAAGGAAATGTGTAATGTTCTCAAAAGGGAATGACAAATATGGAAGAACAACAAAACAAAAAAAACTTACAATTACTTGACAGAGGCCTTAGAAAATGCCTTAATCTTGCTGTTTTGATAATGAAAGACAACATCCATTGCATCTGATAAATTAAATTGCTATTTTGTTGCTTTTAGTTAAGCTGATCACTTCTTGTTTACCTCACTAAATTATATATTCTCAGGGACATTTCTCGAAGCCATGCAGAAATAAGTGTAATGTCACTTCTACAGACAAATTATTCATTTGTAACAAGTGTGTTCAGAAAATAATGCAGACATTTATTATTTCCATAATTTCAAAATAGGATGAGGATTTCTAGTGTATGGGTTATCACTGACAGGATATAATCTGGTAGGTCTCTGTGTGGTGATTCTAGTTTGCTAAGGAATGATTGAAGACAAGCCTTAGCCCTGGTCTACACTACAAAGATACGGTGATGCAAGGCAGCTTATGTTGACCTTGTGGTGCATATGTCTTCACTTAAATTTGGCTCTCACCGACCTTGCTACGCTGACTTAATAGCATCACTTCCCCGATTGGTGTATGGTCACAGCTGATGTAGTTAAGTTGAGGCAATGTGCATCTAGACACTGAATTACTTGTATCAACCATTACAGGGCTCCAGGAACTGTCCCACAATGACCACTTTGGTCACCATTGTGAACTCTGCTGTCCAGGGGTCACATAGACCCTTGAATATTTTTAATTCTTTTTATTGATTACCTGACTAGGTGAACACACCTAGCAGCTCTCCATTAAGAGAGCTGAACATGCCAACTACACACTCCAGATGCACTCCTGGAGTAGACAAGAGATATTGGATCTCCTGGGTACGTGGGGAGAAGAGGCAGTGCAGGTATAACCCATGCCTGCTTGGTGTGGCACTCTGTCCCTCTCTGGTGGCACCAAGACCAGCTAGAGATTGATAAATCTGCTACAGCCTTGACTAAGACAGAGGTGTCTTTTAGCTCATGCAGTAGAAGATCATGTGTTAAGCTCCAGAGGTCCTAGATTTGATCCCAGCTGTCAGCATTGGACAGGCACATCTCCGAACCAGCACAGAAACATGGACATCTATGAACAGATTGCTCAGGAGAAGGGCTTTACAACAAAGACCAGCAGCAGAGCTGTGTGAAAGCAAAGGAGCTATGGCAGACATACCAGAAGACCAGGGAAGCCAACAATCAATCAATTGGCGAGTAACAGATCAGCTGCCTTTACAAAGAGCTGTATTGCCATACTCAGCAGAAGCCCTACCACCACCATTGTCAACAGCACAGTGGACATTTCCAAAGAGCCCAAGTCAAAAGTCCCTGCCATGAACAGCTAGGAGAAGAAGGTGGATGAGGAAGATGAGGAGGAGTGTGGGGACAGGCGACCAGGGGATCCAGCTGTGCAGTGAGCCAGGACCTGTTTTTGACTCCACTACTGTCCAGCCAGTCCCACCAGTCAAGTATGGGGAAGTCCAATGCAGAGGACTGAGCCTTGGGTAAATATGCAGTTTACTTTGAAATTACAGAGATGGCACTCCCAAAGTAATCGTTACATTTACTCACTTTTATTCCTGCTAGAAGAGGTAGTGGAATTACCAAGAGAGGTAGAGTTGGTATCTGCTTTTCATTCCCCTTTAAAGTTAGGCAGTGGGGCCACGTGAAGCAATTATTTTTTTATGTGCATCGAAATGTCCCATGAATCATCTGCAGAGAAATCACCAATTTCTCTCTGAAAATTGGTGCCAACATTCAGTTCCATTGCCCAATACAACTAGATTCATGCAACAGAGCTACTCCCTCCTCATTTCCCTAGTTCCCAAACGGCTACACTCACTACGTCTCATGCTGTTACTGGTGCCATGCTCAGTCAATCCCAAGCAGAAGTGAGAATGTAGGGATTACAACTTTTGGGGAGCAAGGAGAGTGAGTTCAGCATCTTAAGTTTTTATTTCCATTGTGCATTCACTGACAATGGTGCCTGTCTGTTGTATCTACAGCTGCTGCTATTGTGGCCTTCAGAGTCTTCCCATGCACATCTGCAGAATGCCTCAGCTAGATAAGAAGGAGAAAGAAGAGGACTCAGAATCACATGTTCCAGGAGATCCTGCAAGCCATTTGTGCACCAGAAAATGAGCACAGGGCCACCGCAGACAGCCTGGGGAAGAATAGAGAGGAGAAAGGTGCAGGAATACGAGAGAGACATGCAGGTATTTCTCAGGTAGCAAACAGAGATGCTGCAGACTCTGGTGGACCTGCAGGTTCAACAATCCTGGGCTTGCCTCCCTCTGCAGCCATCTCTATGCCCACCCCCCTAACATTCCACATGGTATCAGGGATGACTGCATTACCCTTGCCATTCCACCCTGGAGGACATTAAAGACAAACACGGCTTCTCATTCACTGACCTGTGAAAGCCACAGTTGTAGCTGAAATAGACATGATTGTTCTTTCCCCTTCTTATGCTCTGTTTGCTTAATTTATTACGTTTTATTATGTTTTAAATGGTTTTCTTTTGAATTGCCTGGTTCAAGTTACAGAACAAAATTCTAGTTTCCAGAACATAATTCATCTTGATTAGTTCACAACGTATGTTGGCGGGTGCTGAGCGGTTCTGAAAGTGACCAGTCACCTGTTACTGAACTGCATCACACACAACTCATAACATCACCCACAAACAACATTCATCAGTGCATTGACAATGTGATATTTCTACAAACTCAGCAATCACTACAAGGTTCATTCCTGGCCGCAAGAGAGTAGGCCAGGTAGAACACACTACTGCAACCCACGCTACTCTGTTACAGTGATCTTTCAAAGCCTCCCTGAGCTGTAGAGTTCCTCACTGAGTTCTTCTAATTGCTGTTCAAATTCAGCAGAGTGCCATTTCACCTCTGCCCTGCACCCCGAAGAAACTTTTTCCCTCTTTGCGTCACAGATATTGTGCAAGACACAGCAGGCAGCTGTAACTATTGAGGTATTTTTTTCACTTAGATTCAATCTTATGAGTACACAATGCCAGCAACCCTTCAAAAGACCAAAGGCAAGTTCAATGGTCAATCTTCACCTACTGAGCCTATAGCTGAAGCACTCCTTGAGGCTGGCAAGGTGGATGGTGTACAGCATCGTGAGCCAGGGGACCCAGTGATAGGCTGGGTCCCCCAGGATCACTATGGGCATTTCAACATTTTCAATGGCAGTCCACTGGTCATGAAAGAACATCCCTGATTGCAGGTTTCTGAGCAGTCCTATGTTCTTAAAGATGCAAGTGTCATGCACCTTTCCTGACCAGCCCACACTGATGTTGAAGTGTCCCTGGTGATCCACCCGCATTTGCATAACCATAGAAAAATAACTCTTTCCATTGAGGTACTCCATTGCAAGATGGTCTGGTGCCAAATGTCATCTATCACTCCACTGTAATTCGGGAGCTGTTTTCCTGTAAATTCATCCACTGTGTCCTGCATATTGCTGAGAGTCACAGTCCTGTATAGCAGGAAGTGATTAATGGCCCTGCACACCTGCATCTTGGCAACCCCTGTGGTGGATTTCCTGACTCCAAATTGATTCCTAACTGACCAGTAACAATCTGGCATTGCAAGTTTCCACAGTGCAGTCGTCATTCGCTGCTCATCTAATGGTTTAGCTCTCATGTTGGCTTCCCTGTGCTGGGGCGCGTTCAGCACACAGATCCAAGAACGTGCACATCCAAAAGTTCTGCAGCCACTGCTCTTCATCTTAAACCTGCATTACAATACAATCCCAAAACTTAGGGCTTGTTTCTCAGGCCCAGAACCAGCACTCCAACATCTCCAGGTGCTCCTTGAATGCCACCAACAACCTTGAATTATGTCTTTCTATGTCCCACAGCAATCTGACCTCCAAGGAATCATCATGTTCCCCTCTCAGCTCCTCTTGTGGCTCCGCAAATACTGCAGGATCATGCACCCTATGCTTAAAACATTCATGATGATAGTGCAGAGCTGTGCAAACTCCATGCTTCTGTCAGAGCTGATGGACAGCAAGGAGGGACGTGCAGGTTTATGGAATTTTGAAAAGGTGGCATGAAAATTATGGGATGCAGATGAAATTAGGGCATGAAGAACACTGCTTTATGAGAAGTTGGCCCGATGCTCCCAGTCACCCCTGCGTGACTTGTTTGGGCCCCATCAGGCATTGCAAAAACTTCCCAAAACACACTATGCTGGATGGTGGTGAGTTGCACAGTGGGATACCTACCCATAGTACACTGCACTCTGCATCAATACAATTGGTCCTCATGAGTACACACGCTGCCACCACAAGGAGCCAACACACCTTCAAAAACATTAACTGTGGCAGCTGTATGCAAACATAACTTAGGTCGACATAAGTTTGTTGTGTAGATGTGGCCTTAAAGACTCGTGTATTTTATCAGCATTACCAGGTCTAATATCAAGTAATAGTGCCATAGAAACCCCACTGATGGGATACTATGCTAAGGCTAACAAGCTGGTTTAAATAGGAGGTGGCTGAAAACAGAGGTCCAGTTCTTCTTTATCCTATGGCCCCTTTACAGTGATTTGGCAGCATAAAGGGACCTTAAAGTGAAGTGAATGTAGTTTTAATGTTAAGTGTAATTTGCTTCCACAGCCAGAGCAGCATAAAGGGACCTGAGGGTATGTCTCCACTGCAATTAGACACCCATGGCTGGCCTGTGCCAATTGGCTGGGGCTTGCAGGAATCCAGCTGCTTAATTGAGGTGTAGACATTCAGGTTCAGGCTACAGTCCAAGCTCTGGGACCTTCCCATTTCACAGGGTCTAGGAGCCCAGGCTTCAGCTTGAGCCCAAACAGCTATGCTGCAATTCAATAGTCCCATGGGTCTGAGTCAGCTGGCATGGGCCAGCTACAAGCATCTAATGGTAAAGTAGACATACGCTTAGTGTGAATGAGAATCCGGTCCAGGGTGTTTTCACTGAAGGATCATTAACTCTGAAATCACTTCTTCTATTGGTCACATGAGCCTGAACACTTTGTGGATCCAGGTCTCATTTCAAAAGTAATCCCTTTTCCCTCCAGGATTTTTCAGGGCGAGGGAGACCATCACACAGAGTTTCAGGGCAGCTTGTATAGCCTGTCTTGAAGCCTGTGTAGCGGTGTTTTTGCTATTTCACTGCTACTGGTATCAGCGCTAACTAGATTAAAGATAGCTGAGGTGTGTCTATATAAAATGGAACCACACCCTGATTATAGCCTCACTCTGAATGAGCTGGGGGAGGGCTGATTCCCCCGCTCACATACACATTCGATGAGAGCTAGCATGAGTATAAATAGTAATGTAGTTGAGTTAACATGGGCAGCAGCAATGAAGGGACATCTGAGCAGTGCCAAGTACGTACCCACCATTTGTATTCAGCATGGCTCAAACATGGCTCCACTGGCACTGCCCATGCTCTGCGGCTACACTCTTTATACTCGTACTACCCGACATCAAGCTACCACGTGTACATCCCAAGCTCGAAATGCAAACATAGCTCCTATGATTGCTGTGTAGACACAGTCTTAGGGGATTAGGCATCGGCTTTGACCAAAAGGACAGTTCTGATCCTGGATCTGAACTTAATTTGCTTTTTCAGCTCTTTCTACCAACTTTGGGAGTGAAAATGGATTTGTGTGGCATCTGCTACCGAGGGAATATGAGGTAAGCATTGAATAATTCAAGGCTCTGTAGCAATCAGTACGAGCTTAGCCTGCAACATTCACTTCTTTTATTTAATAATATGGTCATCTCTGATTTCATTTATTTAATTTTTTCAAACTATTTCTTCATTTACCCAGACAAGATAGAAAAGAATACAGAAAGATTTAAAAGGAAAAAAACTCTGAGAAATTCCAAAACAAAAATTTATTTTTAAAGAGTGAAAGTTGCTTAGTTATCACACTGTACTGAAATTTTTATTTTTAAGACTCTGAGGTGAAATTCTGGTGCCCAGAAGTCAATGGGAGTTTTGTCATTGCCTTTAGTAGGGTCAAGATTTCACCCAAGATATGTGTTTATTGTATGGTCCATGCAAGATTTAGCACATCCATAATTTTTTATTTCCTTGCTTTAAGTTATTGGGTGTAGTAAATGCTATGATAGACAATTCCAGTTAGGGAAGATTGTTACCTAGCAACCTAAATTGGTTCTATATTTTAAATTTTTTTTTGTTTTTAAAAAATGGTTAAGGTCCCTGCCCATAAATGCTTTCCAATTAAAATGCATCACCAGAGCAAGCTCCCAAGGGCTGATGATACAAAGGGGTCCAGAAACACTTGCAAGCTGCTTGTCAAAGTGGTAGCCTTACACAATTTAACTGTTTTATAGTTTCCACATTCCCTACAGACAGGCAAAGAAAGCCATTCTCTCTCCCCTTTTTCCTTCACTTCTCCCCCCTTCTCCCCTCCCCTAGTTGATGAATTCCAGTTGGGCCTGAAAACTCTACTTTTGGAAACAAACAAGAAAACCGAATAAGAGCTTTGTAGGATTGCAGAGGCTTTGAAAAAACAAGGGTCATTGCACTAAGAAAAGTCTGGAATTATGAAGAGGGTCACCCTTAAAGTCAAATGTCATTCAAAGTAATGTCACTTCTTTCCTGCCCCACCACATAAAAACTCACGCAGGAAGAGGATATGGTAAGTTGTCAATCATATGGAGGCAAAAGTGGCCCCAATCATGTACTCAGAATGATTTTGATGCCCCTGTTGATTATATGTAGCATGCTGAGCTAGCCAAAGGATTCACAAAAAGGACAAGGCAACAGCTTATAGTCTAAATAGACTGTTCAAGCCTTTCCTCAAACAAGGCAAAGCTTTACCTTAGCCTGACCTTGCAATTACAGGCTACTGGGAGCAGTTATGCACTTGTAAACAGTCAGCACAACAAATGGGCTGAACAGAAAAAGCCTCAGAAAAACCGAACTCAGAGAGCCCTCAATTGGCAAGCTATGTATTTTGCCTGTACTCTGAGATAAACCTGATTGGGTCATGAAGCTTGTTAGCTAAAGTGAGCTATGAAATGTGGAAGTCAAAGATCTCTTTACAATAGCCTTTCCTAAACAGATGAAACAAATGATAAAGTCTCCTCGAGAGATGCACTTTTGGTAATTTGAGACCAAAATTCTGAAAAAAGAATCTGAAAATAATAAATCTAAATAACTGCCGAATAAGCAAAGTAAATTAATGTGCCATCTCTCTCCAGTGACAAGACCAGAGCTGAATATTTTTCTGAGCTGGTATTAAGTAGCTAGGGAATAATTGCAGCTCCACCACAAATAATTCATGTCGGCATATGACAGTTGAGGAATATTAATAAAATCCAAGCACCCAGAAAAAGACTGGCCCTTTCTCATTAGAATTTAAGGAATACAAGAATCTGGGCATAAATCCACCAATTTGACCATGGTTATACTGTATGTACAGTACTCTGCAGAGGCTACAAACATAAACAAGCTTCCATCTCATTTACGGATCACTAAATCTTGAGAATTTGCTAACTTGAACTCGAAAAGCTCTTGACTACTAAAATTTAAGAATCAGATCAATCTGTCTCTCTTTTTGCCACAGCTCATCTGTGCAGTGTATATACATAGCACATAAACATATATACACAGTAACACACACACACACGTGTGTGTGTTATAAAATTTAAAATATATACTTTAGAGAATAGCAGATACAGGAGCTACCAATTCCCATCAGGTGTATGAATATTCAACAAGTAGTCACAGATCAACTGATGACATCTCTTAGCAGGGCCTGGTGAGTAGCTGGTGATACACCTACCTCTATAAAATGCCACTTAGGGCATATGACAAGGCTATCAAGACAATAAAGACCACCTGATGTGGCAGGTGAAGCTCATTAGCCTTAGCAGACAGCTCACTGAGGAGAAGTAAAATTCCAATGTCAAAACTTAACAACCAACCTGTAATTCTCATCCAATAGATATGGGCATGTGAACTGATGTCCATGCCAAGGGTAACCCAGAGGGCTGTACGTGCTCCTTGCCGGCAACAAACAACAACCTTGCTTGAATGTTGCAACAGGGCAAAGATTACTAAAAATTAAAGAAACTAGTAAGCAGAGATGTGCAAGCTGGAATGTAGGAATGCTTACTGGAAGAAGTTTAGAGATTTGTCTTCTGGTCTTAAAGAGGAGAAGAGTAAATATGGCATATGTACAAGAGGCCATATGGAAAGGTTACAACACTAAGATGCTGGTTAAGGATTACAAAATCTACTTCTCAGGCATTTCAACATCCTGAAACAATATTGGAGTTATTCTGGATGAAACTATGCAGAGGCCTGTGATAGATGTTATGAGGTGATCAGCCCAACAGGTGAATGTTAAACTTCATTGGGAAGAGGTAATTACCCATACAGTAAGTGGGTATGCACCACAGTTAGGAGATGACCAACAGGTAAAAGAGCAGGTTTTTTTTATGAATTCTGACTTTTTGGAAACATACCATCCAACAAGAAGATAATTTCAGATCAGAACTAAATGCACACATTGAAACTGCAAAAGCTGGATATGAAACAGTCCATGGAGAGCATGGCACTGGACACACACATTTCTTGGGGGAAATGATCATACAGACCTGTGTGACACTGAACTTGGTGGTCACAAATGCACACTTTCAGAAGAGGGAAAGACATTACATACATAACTTATGCCAGTGGAGGACAGAAGTCCAATTGATTTCTTTTTAATAATAAGAAGAGATAGATCAAGAATAATCAATTGTAAAGTAATACCTAGTGGGTGCATTGTGAAACAGCACAGGCTTCTTCATAGAGACATCAGAACAGAGACACCTTGGAAGCATCTGAACCCCTGAGAATTGGAAAGGCCTAGCTTTCCACTAACTAAGGTGTAAACTTAAAGATAGGAATGTAAGAATCTTCAAACAAGGAGTAATGCACAGACTTCCTGACTACACATGGGGAGATGTGGAGGACAACTGGTTCAAAATGAAGTCAACTTTGCTGGAAGTGGCATGCCAAGTCCTAGAAGTGATAACACCACTGTCAAAAGGATAAGAAGGAAGACTTGGTGGTACAATCCTCAAGTTAAAGTATTTGTTGAGGGGAAAAAACAGTAATTTTCAAAAACAGCAAGCCAGTGGATTGAATAGTGATAAAATGGCATATATGGAGGCAAAAAAAAGGAAGCAAAAGGAAGTGATGTAAGAGGAAAAAGTATGTCTAGTGATGACCTATATGATCGATTAGGAAGTCAGAAGAGGGAGATCATTCATAGATTCACCAAGGCAAGAGAGAAAATGCAAGGGGTGTGAATGAGTTTGCTTACATTAGAAATTAATAAGCTATATTGCAAATGAATGGTGAATCAATCAGTAAAGTATGAAGTGAATATTTTGAAAAGTGATGAATGAGGAAAACCCAAGGGGAGAATTAAGCTCATGGTAAACCAAATGGGGGTGCGATAGATTGCACACAAGAGAAAAAGGTTGCAAAGGCAGTTAAGAAATAGAAGAAAGCACCTGAGCCAAATGGAGTATCAACGGATGCAGTGAAGTCACCGAGATGGGAAGACATCAAGTACCTTACCAGTTCATTCAACGATATTCTCAAGAAAGGGAAAATGCTGTATGAATGGAATAAAATCTTTGTGTTACCTATTTTTAAACATAAAGGAGGTATTACAGTGCGTGTTAATTATTGCCCAGTGAAGCCGATATCACATGCTATGAAAGTATATGAAAAGATTATTGAAAAACATCTGCACAGATGGGTTGAAATTTGGAAAGATCAGTATGGATTCATGCTGGGAAGGAGCACAACTCGTGCCATATTTGCACTACAAAACCCCATGGAGAAGTTCAGAGAAAAGAGATGGCAAATGGGTATTGGCCTTATATACCTAAGAAGGTGTAAGACTGTGTATCAAAATGACTGTTGGGATGGAGTTTGTGATGGAAAGGTTTGCCATCTTACCCAGGATATGTATGATGGAGTAACTACCACTGTCAAAACTAAATGGAGCTATAGATCAGAATTTCCAGTAAACACTGGCCTGGATTATGGGTCAGTGCTGATTCTCTTTTTGTTTGTGGCTGTCTCAGAACCACAGACTCATAGGGTTAGAAGGGATCACAAAGGTCATCTAGTCTAACCCCCTGCCAAGATGCAGGATTTTTTGCATCTAAACCAGCCAAAACAGATGGCTATCCAGCCTCCTTTTGAAAACTTCCAGTGAAGGAGCTTCCACATCCTCCCTAGGCCGTCTGTTCCATTGTCCTACTGTTCTTACAGTTAGGACTTTTTCCTGAGATTTAATCTAAATCTGCTATGCTACAGTTTGAACTGATTGCCTCTTGTCCTGTCCTTTGTAGCAAGAGGAAATAACTTTTCTCACTCTTTTTTATGGCAGACTTTCAAGCATTTGAAGACCACTATCGTGCCCCTTCCCGCTTAATCTCTTTGTTACTCCTTGTTTGTGGTTATTTAACAAATTATGTAACTAATTGAAGGTAGTTCCTCCAAGCCCTCATTTCTCCAGCTTACTGATCAGAATGTTACATGGGACTGTGTCAAAAGCCTTTCTGAAGACCAGATATACTATGTGCACCACTTTCCCCCAATCCACCAAACCAGTTACCCTGTCAATGAAGGAAATCAAGCTGGTTTGGCATGATTTGTTCTTTGTAAATCCATGCTGGCTGCTAGTGATTACCCCTTCATCCTCCAAGTATTCACAAATGGAATGTTTCGTCCAAGGTATTGAAGTCAAGCTGTCTGGTCTATAATTCTCTGTCTCCTCCTTTTTCCCCTTTTTAAAAATGGGCACTATTTTAGCCCTTCTCCAGTCTTCTGAGACCTCTCATGTCATCCATTAGCTTGTAAATATTATTGCCAGTGGCTCCGAGATTTCTTCAGCCAATTCCTTCTGTGCCTGGATTGAATAGCATCCAGTCCCGCTAATCTGAATTCATTCAAATTGGTCAGAATATCATGTATGTGATAAGTGAGAATGTATGAAAGAAGACACCTTAGAAGACACTGCTCACTGATGACTTAGTGCTCAATAAGGATTTGTTGCATTAATAGGAGACATGTGAGAAATAGTTATGCTTGTGGTTGGGGGTTAGCTAAAATAGTATAGGCCTAAAGGCATATAACCCTAGGTCATAATTTTGCCCTCACATTCAGAGAAGATAAACAGGAGACCACAAAAAGGACAGCATACAAGATTTTGTAAGAAGGGAGATGTGGGGAGCAGGGCTTGGCAGTTAGTTTGCTAGATAAAAGATAGGTAGTTAGACCACATTGACACACAGGAATTCTTAGGAAATAATTGAGAAAGGATTAATGCAAATGGTTAATATTAATGATTATGATTAATTATGGACACCCAGAATGTCACATATGGAATAAGGGCAGGCATTGATCTTATGATCATTTTTATAGTGTGAGTCTGAAAGGCATTTATTAGCCATGCCTTCTTGGGTGCACAGATTGCTGTTTAATAATTATAGTATGTATAATTATTTGGTTTCTTTGTAAGGTTATAATTGAATCTATGCTACTCTACCATCAGTCACTTCAGTCCAGGAGAGAAAGAGAGGGATTTCTAAGGGAACCTCCTGTTTAGCCTGTTTGGGGAAAGAACCTGTGATTGACTGATGTAAACATTGTGTTACAAATCAGCTGTGTGATTACTTGTAAGGGCTACAGGGTCAAATGGATGGACACTCCATGATAGGAAATTATCAGGGTTGTAAAAGGCCTAATACAGACTACTCCAATTGAAGATAAGTCGAGGGAGACTAGGCTACACTGGAATGGGCAAATTCAGTAGAAACCATAGAGAGATATATCAGTAAAATGGCTCTTGCAAGGAATGTGAATGGGAGATGACCAAAGACTTGTTACGTGGACCAGATATTTGTGGACCTCAGAGAAACTAATCGGCATGACAGTCTGATGTATGATCATGAGTTTTGGAAGAAGACTATAAAAGTTATCTACCCTGAATAGAGAAGTGGCTAGAAAGAAGATGATGACAGAGACAGACGATATAGATGCATCATAAACACACTATATCATAGGATTTTAAATATCATTGAAGCTTGCTGGGAGAATTTAACATACTCTGGCCCTTCCAGAAGAATACATTAATAGCCAGAAAGAAAAAGAGGAGTTAACTTTGCTTGCTTGCTGCTCTATCGCCATCTGTTTTTAGCAATCTTGGTTTCATACCAGCTGCAGATCTCATATCACACAATGATTTCCTGATGGGAAGATTTCAGTAGATGGCAAGATAAGAGAGAGAGACAATGAGTTTATTCAAACAAACAATCAAGTCTAGAACTAACTGAGCAGAGTCTACAAATATGTTTTCCTCTATCATCGTCTCATTGTTGTATCTCATTGTCCAAGGATTTTTTTCCTAATAAAACAAACAGTCGTTGATTCTTTTTCCTCCGGTTTAACACTATGTTTCTTTCAGAAGCTCTCAGCAGCTTATGCTTTGCTGCTTAAAGCAAGCTACCAGGTCTGGGTTTTTGTTTTGATATGCTCTTTAGTATAAACAAAACTAGGTAGAAATAAAATGTCTTAAATTCCTTATTTTAAGAGGATGCATGAAATGTTCCAATGCCAGTGTAAGCCAAGGCTATGTTATAGTGAGGGGAATTTTTAAAAGGCACAAAATGTGCCATAAAAGAGTGCTCATGTAGAGCCCACTGATTTTAAAATTGCCGTTCAGTTTCCACCTCCATCAGATCAGGGCAAGAATTGCAGAGACTCTCTATGAGTGAGGCAAAGCGGTCACCCTATAGAGAAGAGCAAACCCTTCAGGAAGATTTCTACATGACTGCACTGCCATGTTAACAATGTTAACAATGGCAACCATTAGCCAGGCTCTTCTTGCATTTGTAAGGCTAAAAAACAAGGGGTGGGGAATTCCATAATTGACACAGTGAACAGATTTTAATTTCACAAGGTTCAAGCTTCAGTATTTTTATTCCTAAAATTAAAATCCCATCAATAGATTTCAGGTTAACTTTGAGGACTATGTCCTGCCACTAAGTCCAAACAGCAAACCCCATGAGGTCTTCTAGCTCTTAGTTGTTCATTCAGAAAGCAAGCACTAAATCTTGATTGATCTTCTGATCACTATAAATTATTGGTAACCTCTACATTCACCAGCCTGCTGTAAATTGGAGTTGACAGTATTATCATTGAAAGAAATGCATGAGCTGGGTGCTTGTCAAACTCTGACTCATTGGACAAGTGCTGGTAGCATTACAGTACTGCAAAGGATGACATTTTCCACCCAAACATCATACGACACTCACACAAACAATATCATTCATTTAGAAGTAAGGTTGTTCAAGTGCATGTCCTTACAACAGTGCAAACCCTAACAAAACAGAGAAATAGTAACTCCAAACAATGTATGCATCCAGCACAACACCAGTCTCCAAGTATTAGCTCAGGCTACTGTAGCTCAACTATAGCAACACAGTAATACCCTTTCCAACACACCCGCCATCAACTCAACAGTATGACATTCTCAATGTGGGCATTCAAGGTTGATGTAGTTTAGAGCCAGAGGCTGTGGAGCGCCATTTATGTGAGTGTGTCAGATTTGCTGCTCCCCCATCACCCACTACCTAGAACAGAGGCTCTCGCCAGCAGGCAGCCAAGGAGGGAGAGGGGCGGTTGGACTTTCAGGGGGAATGCAGTAAGCCTTCTGATGGTTGGGTGGTTATGGTCAAAGTGAGGACACCAAGCGTCAGGTCACACAGCTAGGTCATAGCACCACTCCCTCAGGTGTGGCTCAGCTGTCCCTCCATCATGAGTGAGTGGTCTTGCAACCTGGCACAGAGGGTGCAATGCTGCTCAAGTTGGCCCAGCCGCCAGTCACCCAAACCAGAGTCTGTTGCTATAAACAGCTGCCTAGTTTGCCTAGTTTCCCTTGCCAGCTTAAAAGTATTTGGGGCATGGCCCAGTGCGCCCTCTCCCCACCCAGTTCCATGGCCTATAAATGCAAGAGAGAATACAAAAGAAGTGGGCCATCAAGAGGGAAGTTATGATAGATGGGGTAGGGGCCTTGCTGATGAGTTTGGGAAGTGATTTACATGCATTGTTGCGTCACAGAAGAAAACAAAGAGAATATGAGTGAAACTGACAAATGGGTAGAGGAAGGTGGCGTAATTACGAACTAATTCATTTCCAGGATCTTTGGGGCAAGAATCATCCTTGCTACATGCTTGTGTGGTGTCTTACACAATGGGGCCCCAATGTCCAGCTGGGCCCTTGGGCACTAATGCAATACAATAACAACTAGTTGGTAGAGTAGAGGGGGAGGAGGCAGCTCAAAACAAGAAAAAAGAAGTTAGGAAGGGGTACTGCTACAGAGGAGTTTAAAAGCAGTGGCAAGACAAGCAGCTTAAACTTGGTGTGACAGGGTAGAGTGAGCTGATGGAGAGATTTAAAGGGGGGGGCGTGTTATATGGCTAAAATGGTGGGCAAGGAAAAGACTTGTTTTCCATCCACAGACGTGTATATGAATTGGAGGAAAGTTGGTGGCTCTGTCTCTCTCTCTCAGCAAAACAAGGTGTTGGGCACCCAAGGGCAATGTGAGCACACCTCTAGGTGGGTGCCTTTTTGAAAAAAAAATGCATGAAAAAAATCCCTCTGTTGTCCCTTGTAGATTAGCTTTAGATGTCGCATCACCATCAGTATGGTCACTTGCTTAGAATATTAAATAGAAACGTATTCATGAGATTAATTGGCAACATGTTTAAGCTATATTGCACTGCCATCAAGTTTCATAGAAAATACACACAAAGTTGGGTTAAAACTTAATTATTTGACATTAAATTACATCTAATTAGAGTTAATGGATCAGGGCCATAGACTTACCATAAATCCAAAGAGTTACTTCCATTGATGTTAATGGGAATGTGGCATAAAAACTAAGGAAAGACTATGGCCTTTGTATAGTAACTAACATCATACGGCCTGATTCTTCAACACTTACTCCAGAGGGTAGCACTCATGAATGTGAGCAGCTGTACTGAAGTCAATGACAGGGAAAACTGGGCTATGCAGCTTATACTAGAATGGCGACAAGGACTATGAATTGTTTATGGACTAATCTGCTTCCTCTTGTAGAAGGCAATGAGCCGAATCCTCAGATGGTGTAAATCAGAGTTGCGACTTATGTCAGTGGAGCTATGACAATTTATACCATCTGAGGATCTGATCCTCCACATTTAAAGAGCTTGAGGGGGAAAAAGTATGGGAATAGTAACAACAACAACAAAAAAGGGAGAGTAAACAGCTAGAAATGAGGAGAAAACGATAATAATGTGAGGCAGAGGAGAGGCATCAAGAGAAGACCAAAGGAGATACCAAGAGAAGAAACACAGAGAGAGGATGCAGATGGGGGAAGGAGAGAACTAAATCACAGTCCTGACTCTCTCATTTCCCCCCCCCCCTCTTGCAGATGTGAGCACACTTGGTTTCCAGAAACGAATGCTGAAAGCAGTCCATAACTTTCCTGGTAAAACAGGCCCAATTGTTCAATCCTTCCTCAAATTACCTAGCACTTACTCACACCATCAGTCCCACTGGAAAGAAACTGACTAATCCTGATTGCTCTTCAAGCTCAGAAGCTCTTCATTATAGTCAGTCAGATATTTTCCAACAGAACAGTTTTCCGTTGGAAAATGCTGCTTTGGTGGAATTGACATGTACCACAGGAACGTGTCAGTTCTGTTGATTCCCTGTCAGTCCTCTGTACACAGACTAAATACTCCGCCACTTACCTTAAAATATGGTTATGATATTAAAATGGGGGTGTGTGTCAAAATGGCTTTTCCTCACTTACTTGATCTGTTCCCTGCCTGTATACCCATCTGCTTACTTCAGCTGGTACTACTTCATACTTGTACTGGCACAGCAGAGTCAATACAGCTAGGGGGAGGAGAGCTGGATTTTTGTCTGTCTTGTACACGATAAGCTGAATTCTTAAGTTCCACTGCAGAATTTTTATCCATTTAAAAAAAATGTGAAAAGTGGGAGTAAATCTTATAATAGATTCCTCTACTGCCTGTGGAAATTGCAGTGTGGCACTGTGTCTCAATTTTCAAGAGTTACAATTTTTTAAAACCTTTTTTACATTCTAATACAGTTCTGTTTTTCCATGGTATATATTTCCCACTTTAACTCTCCCTTAATGATTTTTTAAAATATCTTACATTAAAGTTTTCTAGAATAGATACTACATAAAATGTATTCTGTATGTACAGCAGCAGGCGCCACCACTTCTGGAGTAGAATCGCACAGCTGTACAATAATGCCCAGCAAAACCACAAAACATTTTAGAACAGAAAATGAATCCGAGTTGCTCCTGCAGGGGAACTTTACAAAATGCAGGCAAACTGAAATTTGACATGAACAAAGGCTTAGCACACTTATGCTTATTAAAAGCACCATAGGTTTTTTGCAACATGTTGTCAGGACTGCAGTTTTACATTGTTGAAGGATACCCATACTGCACCACTGGTTTAGTACTGCCACCTGTTTCATGCCGCAAGCTAAAGTGCGATCCTTGCTTACCTTAATAGATCAAATGAGATTACAGCCTGAAATGAGACTTCTTCAGAAACAAAATTTACTTGCTTTCTGAAACCATTTTCTCGTCATCAGACATCAGACATGCCACCAGGCCGTGGCAGGAAAACGTGACATTTCTTCTTCAATTAGTACAACCCGTCTGTGTTTCCTTTTCCTGAAACAGTTATAGGCCACAATGATGTAATGTATTTAAATTTGATAAACACAATTACTATCAACATTTAATTGATTCTTGATTACAATCAATTATATTTCTGAAACAATCAAGCATGCTACAATTAAAAATAATTGATTCATTAGCACACCCATACTAGACAATTACACAAATGCATTATTTATGTAATTAGACACATTTACAGTTCATTATTCCACGTTTTATGCTATTGTTACAAAGCTACAAACTAGTCTTACTTTTTAATCTTCCTTTAGCTTCTATTGACATAGATCATCATATTTACCTAATTTTAAATTGTGAAGTACCTTAGAAATCAAAACCTGAAAGAGACTCCGTAACTTCAAAAACAATAATTAAAGCTTATCTGTCATAATCTAAAAGGTGAGAATGGGTGATGATACATCTCACTATAGACCCTGTTTATTGAGTTGAATAGAGCAATTTTAGGCAACACAGTCTTAGAAATTTAGTAAGTATTAATTAAATATCTATCCGAAGGGCTGTGGCTTAAACCATAAGCTTCCAGAATTCAGGGCCAAACATGAGAGAGAATTTATGAGAAATTCTTGTCACATGAGCTATTTCCACATCACAAAGTAATTAATGGGCCATTTATTTGTTATCCTGATGTGGCATCAGAAAGTACAGGAATTGTGGCCATGACAGTAGGTTAAGGGCTAGATTTTCAAAGGTTCTGGTCCATCTGAACTCCCATTTACTTCACTTGCAATTGTGGTTGTTCAGAAACCTGAAAGATTGTGCCATTATCCATGCTTCATAGTCACCATCATGAGGATAGTATTTGAGTTTTTCTGATCCTCTTCTTGGAAACATAAGAAGGAGATATCAAAATATGAATGTCTAAAACAGATACTAAAATCTTGTCAGACTTTTAAATATGTTCTCCTCTTAGTAAATGTACACAATGTCTATGGCATAGATATACCCCTAAACTGGAAAACATTAAGGGCCAGATTTATCCCCAAGTTTAGCCCTATGCAGTCTGAGAAGCTAGCCATTCCCCCGCTGCCTAGCATAAATTGATGTTTTTTAGAAGAAGAGAATGGGACTGGACAGCAGATAAAAATTAGATAGCACTGAAAATTGTTGCACAAAGATAGTTTACTGTTATCTTTCATAGAAAATAAGACAAATACCGAAATCTCATTCCATTTGGAAAGATTCAATGAGAGTAAGTCATGGCAGCAGTCTAGCAACATCTGCAAACTAGTGTGTTGCAAGAATAATTTTATTCATGTTTGAGATCTTAAGATGGCAGGTAAATTAACAACAACATATAAACAGAGAGAGTATGCACTTGAGCACTGGTCAGGAATTTTCCACTGAAATGTTTTTGCAATGGAAAATGTAATTTCTGCAAAAATATGGCTGGACTATGTCTCCCATAATGCACTGTCTGAAAGGCTGCAATGTATCATGGGAGATGTAGTCCACTCACGTGAACTCACCCATAGAGATGAATGGGGGCCATGAAGCACCCCAAATCACAGCTCCCATGATCTTTTCATCCAGAGTCTGGAAAGAAACAAATGTTGAAATATCTGAATTTCCCATGGGACAAAAATTACACTTTTCAATCAGCTCTGAAAATATCCCAATATAAAGTCTCTACATTTTATTTTAACTCTAAAATATGAGATTTACAGTTTAGATTAAAATATTTTGAAAACAAAGAGCCGAACACTTCACTACTATGGCAGCACGATAGTTGTGAAGAGCAGACATTGTGACTTTTGCCACAGTGATCTCTTCCAGAGCAGGGAGTTTGCTACTGATGGCAGCACATTTATAGTAGCTATCTGTAGCCTTTTATTTTTATTTAAAGTAAATCTAGTAATGTTATATTACATCACAGTGGGTTTGACTCTGGTGGCTAGTGTTGAATTCAACAGAGTTTTGTCTGCCACTTGTCTTAGGTCTAGAGCTCAAAGGAACACATGAAGACCAAGGAAAGTAACCCATACAGTCACAAGAACACGGTCTAACATCTTTTATCAATTATATTAAAATTACCTTCAAAAGTTCTGAATATCACAACATATAACTAATCCTAAATCTATCCATGCACAAATTATAGCAACAGTCATACTCACATCCTCCTGGATGATATTAGGGTTTGAAGGATCTCTCATGGATCGATCATCAGGAGAGGGATTCCCGCTGGAGTTTTCCAGCAGGAAGCTCAGTTTTCCCAATCTGGGCATCCTCTTTTTATAATGTAATTTTGACAATATGTACACACTGTGCATGTTCATAAAAGTATCAACCCTCTTTTTCCTTATTGTTTTGGTGTCCCCAAGAATCTTTGTGTGCCACATTTCCTAGAGATTGTTTATAGTTCCATTTATGCTCATAAGCACTGATGCATAACCTGTACCCTGCCGTTAAGGCACATTTTAGAAAAAAAAATGTGTCTCTAGAGTATTTTTGTGATCTAAAATTAATCTTCCAGATAATTTTTTGCAATACTACCCCTTGGCACATCTTTTCCTGTAGTTTTATGGCATTGAGTTATTTTTTAGGCATTCACTTATGTCATCATTTCTTAATTCATGTCTAAGGCCTAAAATAGCTAAGCCAAAATCTTACAGGCCTCAGCCTATAGGCCTTACATTTCAGCTCTCCTTACTTAGATACCTAATACATATATATCACTTCTAAATACTTATCAATATTATACTTCTATAATCCCACAATTTTACTCTATTTAGCATACAGTTTTATATTACAGATTATATATGGCATGACATGTTAGTTAATCATAACACCACACAATAAGTGAATGACAAAATGTAATCCTTGCCTACACATCAAAGAGACAGGACATCCCCACTAACTCCTGTGTTTTACTCCACGGAAGCCAGACCTACCTTCTAGCACGCTCCTGTGAATTGTGGAAGAACAATGTCCTTCAACTTGCAGTGGGAGAGAGAGGTTCTTCTGTCCCCTGACCCCTTTGCACATCAGTGTAAGAAATGGCAGGATTGAGGAAGTCCTAAATTTGTACAGGCGATTTAAAACAGCTCAACAAGACATAACAGATATGATACTTTTTAAAGATGAGACCATATGCATTTTGTAAAGCTTTGATACTATGATTATTGAACAATAAAAAAAATGTACAGGGAAAGGTATCCAGATGCCCATTCTTTAAACCTGTTCTGATTGATCTTTTGGTGGTTAGCTGGAACGGTTAATTTCGGAGTCCAGTTAGGGTTAAGAATGAAAGACCAAACTAAAACAATTTAGCATATGTCAGAGTTCAATATTATTCTTTCAGAATTTCAGCTGGACAACACCACTTTAAAGCATTTCAGACTTCCAGTGGAAAGGAGAAAGGATCCCCCCAAGTCATTACATCTTAATAATTGGAGGAAAGTTCTTCCAAGTGTGTTTTGTGTGATCCTAAAACACTAACATGCTGACAGCTGTGGCGCTGCTTCATTTAGCTGTCACAACAGACTATAAAGCAACGTAGTAAACTGGATGCTTCGGTGTCTGACATCTGCCACTCTTTTATTAACTACTGTTCCATCAAGAACATTTTACAGGACAATTAATTTGGCCAGGTGCATACAACAAAGTGTTCATTTCATGCATTGAAACATCTGGGTCCTTGCACTGCAAGGTGCTCCCTAAGGTGAAAACACTCATAGAGGGGGTTGACATTTTGGACAGGACAGGAAGAGGCTTCCTATAGAGAGAGAATGTACCTTGTAAGCTCAGGAAAATGTGCCCCCTAAGTTTTAACATAAGTTGAAAATCCTGGCTGATGAAACACCAACATTGTAAACTTGAATAGAAATAAAAAAAGCCTGTTAATGTTTCATCTCTGCAGGGCTGTTCTTGAGATGCAGGGAGCCTGCACTTTAGTGGGAAAATACAGGTCATATGGAAGGAATGTATAATGAACCACAGCAAAGTGAGAATGCAGTAGGCTCACTATAAGAGACAGTCACGGCAGACACCCTTACAGGATTTGATCATGGGAAATGCTTTCTCTTGGTGAAGCCAATGGGAATGGGTGAACAGCTCTCAGGATCAGGCCCATAGTAAGGAAGTTCTGGTATTTTCAATACTCTCACTTTTGGGTTTGAAACTGACAATGCACAAATTCACCATGTGACAAGGCTAGCCTCTCACCAGCCTAGGGAATTATCATCCACACCAAATTAGTCCTTAATCCTTTGTTCCAGGTTCCATTTCTTGTCCTAATAGCCACAAGTTCTCACCAAAGGAAAACCTAAAAGATTCAGCTGTGGCTTTCTATCCAGCCACAGCTCTCAAGGCTTCCCACCTACAGTCCTGCCTCAGCTAAACCACTGGCTGGCTTTTATAACCCTTACTCCCTTTCCAGCTGGGTCTGGTAATTGACAAGAGCTGCTGGCCCCATGCCTTTGCCTCTTAAATGGGCAGGCCACCCTGATACACTCCAGTTAAATTTGTCAAAACTGCATGCTGAATCACAAAACGCAACTGAAATCTCCACCCATGTGAAGAAACATGGGGCTAATCTGGTGATAAATCATATCTTTGAACTCTGCCTTTCTTTAAATTTATATAGCTCAATGAAAAGACTGCAGCAACATGTATAATTTTTCATCCTTTGTTGGCAATGAAATTATTTGTCTGTGCAGCTCTAATTGAGCATCTAAAACAAGATGTGTTTTTTTAAATAGGCTAAAAATAATAGGAAAAAAAAGGAAAGCATCTTCAAAATGAACTCTTTCCAATAACAGCCTGTTCAAACTTCACACATAAAGCACTGTTTGATCTCTTTCTGAAGTGATCGCTCGCTCAGAAGTGTCAGCCATTCATCCCCATGATACTCACCTTATCTGGAAAGAGAAACTACCACTATAAAATCCTCAGCTGTAATCGGTGCTTATCTTTTTAATTTTATTTATTTTTGCAGAGCAGTTTAAACCATAAATGTAATGAATAGTCTTCGGCAAAGCATAATATTAGGAAGTAATTTGCACTTGCCTGTGGTAGAATGTACCCAGGCATTAATGCTTTCTCAAGGGTACCCCTCAAATTCTGCTGTTCCATGCCCAAATGGTGTCCTGATTTCAGACCTTCCTGAGCCAGATAGCAGCTAACGTTATCCGAGTTAAACCCTAGAGAAAGTTCAGGATCAGCTCAGAGAGAAACTCCTAGGTGAGAGTTAAACAGGAGCTGGAGAGGGAGAGAACGGGAGGTCTGATGCAGGCCTTTTGAAATGGCAAGGAGCTCAGACTTTAACATCCACATATATGATCATTCTTCTGGGAAATCCAAGGATTTCATGACTTCCATGATGACAACAAGATTATCCCCTTTTGTTATTGGCTCAATTTAAACAGCTGGTCACACTTGACCCAGACAAAAGTCTTCAGAGGTGGCCATTGACTCTAGGAGCATCAATTTTTGGATCCCCAACTTTGGTCATCTATGGCCTCATTTTCACAAGTGCTGAACTCCAGAACTCCAGCTGAACTCAAAGAAAGCTGTGGGTGCTCAGCACTTTTCAATACCTGGTCCAAAGGAGAGCCCACTTTTGACAATCTGGCTGCTATTGCTTTATTTAGGATTGGAGTTAGAGCATGTGGTTCTAATGCCTATGCCATGGACCAACTATTCTTCCTTGCAGCTTGATGATAGGGCAACTCTTTGCTATCTGGGGAGGAACCTGTTTTGAATGCCTGCTATTGGATGTTAATGGAACTAAAACATTTATGGAGGACTCTGATGGAGCGTATTGGGTTACCTTCAGGCCCTGTCCAAGGAAAAGTTACTCTCTTCAGCCAATCATCTATAGCAACTTTGCTGACTTACCACACTACTCAGCTTGAAGGGTCCTCTTGATTCAGTAGTAATAGTACTCTTCTGCTAGATGTCACAAAATATCATGAGGCTGCTCTGTTTTCAGATGTGGACTTACAGTTTCTACCACATCCTAGTACAATGGGTCAGGGGTATTAATATGGAAACACAACATCCAATGCACGCCTGGCTGCTTATGGGAAGTATTATTTTCTAGATGGCTGACAGCATCACACGTCTTAGCCAAGAATGAACTAATAATATTCCATTGGAGCAATGAGTTTACTTGTCTCCTCCCGAAAGAAACAGCTGTGAAGGGAAGGAGTTTGAAAACACCCACAGAGCCCAAACTGTCCTCTCCTTCTAGCAATTTCAAGGTACAAGGAAAACTACTCTCTCACACACACACACACACACACACACACACACACACACACACACACACTCTCTCTCTCTCTCTGAAGGAATGAACATGGAACTGGAAGCCAGGAGGTCCTGAGTTCTAACTAGGTGTGACACTTTGGGGTTTAACCCAGACTGTTAAGGAATTGTGTCACCTCCTGCCCTATAACCCTGGTTGTGTCTATGCTGTGCAGCCTTGATTTAGGGCCCTGCAGCAAGCTCACAGCACGGTAGCTTCACTCCAGCTTCTACCAGCTTTGGGTGCACCTTTCAGGGGGACCCCAACACTCTCCCAGTCCTGAATTTCCCCAAAATAGTCTGCCCTGTAGTGTCCACTTTCTCACTTAACACTTAAAAAAGTTAAGTTCACTGCTCCCTTAAAGAGACAATACCACAGCTTCTACCCTACTGGTGTTAACACACACATAATTTTAATCAATTCACTGAATTGGTTTACAGTAAAAGTAAAACAAAAGCCATAGGCTTAAGTGACACCAAATATAAGGAAGGTTTACAAACAACCAAAAGCAAAAATATGCTTCTAAGACTAAAACCTGATTTAACAAACTATAGTCTCTTGTTCAAAGTGTTTCTTACCTAGTTTCTTTTCCAGCATGGCTGCCCAGGCTTTCTGGCCAGGACCCTTCACTGAGCTCAAAGCACTCGGTTCTTTTGTCTCCTCAGGTGAAAGATGCCAAAAATCGCTTTTTCTCCTTGCTTATATCTTCCCAAACTTCATTGACCCTGTTTCTGGAGGCAAGAAGGCTTCCTGGGAAAGCAGTTTCCATCCCCAGTCAAGATTGTCAAGTGGTCATTTTTCCTCACCTGCTATCCTGGTGACTGTTTACCTTGCATGAAAATGAGCTTTTCTTTGGTTACACCTTGCTTAATTTACATTGGAGCTACATTCAAGCAAGCGAAACCACATTCCTTTGTCTATGCAGGGTAGAAGTTTTTTTCTGATCTCCAGCAACCAATGGTTGGCTTATACCCTGGAGCACAAGAGTTTATATTCTTTATTTTTAAAAGGATCCTAGCTAATGTAACCATGGATGTTCTCATTATCCCTATAAACATCTAATCCTTTTTTTAATCTTACTGAACTTTTGGCCTCAGTATATTGTGCTAGTGAGTTCCCCTGGTTAATATGCAGTGTTAAAAACAATCCTTTTATTAGTTAAAATGTGGGCCATTCAGTTTTATTGTGTGGTCTCTCTTCTTTTATTATTAGAAGAGATGAAGATTTTCTCCATAGTCTGTGTTATTTTGCATACCTCTGTCATGACTTCTTTTTTTCATCTCCTCTCTAAACTGGCTCAGCCTTTTCAACCCTCCTCGGATAGAAGTCTTTTGTATCTTCTGATCATTTCCATCACCTGTCACCTCTTCAGTGCTGTTATATCTCTTTGGAAACAGGACAACTAAAACTGAACACAACATTCCAGGTTAGTGCATATTATTCCCTGTATTTGTTATTCTCCCACATTATGTCAGGGAACGAGACAGTGCCATTTGTATTTTCTCTGCAAAGTACGTCTCACATTTTGAGCCATGTGGCTGAACAAATAATAATGAGCCAGACTGTGGCCCACCCTCTATACCCATGCAGAACACTAAAGGAACATAAGGTGATCCCAACTTCCTCTGTGCCAGCTACCCACATGCAAGCAGATGTGTGTGTCACTGTGCCTCAGCGGGTCACAGCTGAGGGTGCCATATTCAGGACAGACTGCTGAGAAATAGGGCAGACTCACCCCAAACTGGGGGCTATTCTATCATTAGGTTATACCCAACCAGTAACAAAAGTAAAATTCTCTCATATTACACCGGTGAACAAGAAGTCACAAAATGCAGTCTCCTTAGGCATTGTCGCCCTTAGGCATCATCACCCAGACACTGGGCACCATGATGGTGGTTACTGAAAACCAGCTTCGCCACATATAGGATCATTCCAATCTCAAGCGATCAGCCACTTAGGCAGGTCAATATGTAGCTTAGATTTTACCCTATAATTATGCTGCTGTCAACCCTTTAGTAACTAAAATCTAATGGTTTATTGAGATAAGACCAGAAGAAGAGCATTAATAATGGTTAATAGATCATATACATAAAAGTAATCTTTCAGTGTTCATAAATCAGGATCAAAGCAGTGATGCAATAAATTGCTGTCTTGTAAACTCTCTAAGGCAACTTCCAAAAGACTGAAAGGTCCTCAAGTCCATAGTTCAAATACTCCTTTTAGTTGAAAATCCACAGTCCAAAGAGTCAAGACAGGAAAGAGGCAAAGTAGAGTCATTCCAGGGGTCTTTTATACCCTTTACCATGTGCCTGGGGATTTTCTGTTTCAAACAAAGCTTGCAGCCTCGGTTTGTGCAAAGTTACAGGCACCGTCCAGGGTCACGTAACTAGCCTATCATGTGACCTTGCATGCTTTGATGACTCACAGGAGCAGTCACTGCCCATATTCTTTCTAAAGCGTCCACAGGAATGGCTTGCTGAGCGGGAGAAGTTTCCTCAATGGCCCGTTCTTAGAGTGAAGTGTCCTTAATGAGCCATGACCAAATAGCTGTCTGGCTCAGATGTAAATCTTCTCTGGTGGGGGTCACCCAGGAACAAACACATTTGAGATCAAATACATAGCCAATATTCATTGCTTTAAATATAAGATGTTATATGCATATAAACGGGATAATCATATTTGAAAGATTGTAACTTTTTCCTTGGGCCTCTTACATGACACACTTTGTATAAGAGTTGTTGCAACTGTCTAACAGTGGTAGCAGCAATGACATACATGGTCATATTTCAACCATACAGCATCACAGTGTGGTAGGAAAGAAGGGGAAGCTTCCATAGAGCTGTTATTCCCTGCTTTCGCCTCAGAGAGGACAGAGACTTGGTTCCGCATCCTGCTTCAGGGGCAGTGCACAACATGCTGCCCCATACACAAGACTCATGGCAAAGCCATAATTGAGCCCAATATTAGAAAATAATGGAAGTGAAAAGGTAAAGAAGATCAGTGGCTGAAATTAATGAGCAGGTTTAACTCAATTTTTAGTGGTCAGAAGCACCACTACAACTCTCTCTCCAGTTGTTCCAAATCTGCAAAATACTAGTCAACCTCATTCGAAGATGCTCCATCTAGAGCAGAATGACCCAACCCTTAAACCTAACATTTAAAAAAAAGTGGTTATTTTTTAAGACATTTTAGAAATTCTGAAAGATGATTGAGGGAAAAAGTCACTGTTGCCATAACATAGGTGACACTGACACATGCAGTGACATAACAGTGAAAAAACATGAATGATGAATAGCAGAAAACACAACATTGAAAGCTAACCACTATGATTTTCACAGATGACTCTCTTCCTAGTCTGGTCTGTTCACAGATTCCCAGATTCTAAAGCCAAAAGGGACCACTAGGATCACCTAGTCTGATCTCTTGTATAACACAGGTTACAGAACGCCCCCAAAAAATACGCCTTTGAACTGTAACATATCTCTTAAGACTTCTTAATCACTTCCCAAATCCACCTTGGTGGTAACATTTACCCAAATAATCTTACACTTGGAAAGGTGTTTTTAAGTTCTCATAGCTCTCATGCTGTGAGGCCAAGCTTTTTTTTAATCAAGAAAATGATTTATACATTTAGCAAAAGTTTTTAAGGGTCACTTAAGTCAGTGGCAGCGGCTGATTAAGTTAAATTCCCAATCACATAATCCAATTCTAGATCAAAATGAGAACATTATCTTCATCAATTAGTCCTTCTCTGTCCCAACAATCTTTGTATGGATACCTACCCTAGGCTTTAAAGATTTGGAATATAATATTCAAATGGCACAACATTTTGTATAACTACCTCCCCCAGTTGCATCAGCCTTCACAGATACAGTTGACTGACACTCCTAATGAAGTAGCAAGTAGATTTTTATCTCCCCTTCCAATATCAATCTTCTTGAAAATTCAGAAAAGAGGCAAGCTCTATGGTGAAATTGAGGTTATTTGGATTTAGAGTAGGTGGAAGAATCATCTCCTTTACTGTTCTATACTAAATTGATATATTTAGTGTGTGATCTACCATTTCCATAAAAAGAAACCACTATTACCTCTTGCCACATGTGTTAGGACAGAATAGACCTCCCCTATTCACTTCTTGAGGAAAATTTTTGCATCAGTTGAATCCATAACTTAAAAAAGCACAACATAAATTAAAGAATTTATTGCTAAATATGGCTATTAGACCTGAGCAAAAATTCAGGATTTCTGTGCTCTGAGAAATTCTGACATTTCAACATTTTGTCCCATCTCAGGACAAAAAGCTGAAATGTTGGAATTTTTCATGGGATGGAAATGTCAAAAATGTTTTGATTTGACGATATAAACATTTTGTTTCAATGTTACCTAATCAAAATTTTAAAAATGTCACATTCCCAAAATTAAAACGTTGGGGTCAGTTCAACAAACCGAAACCAAAAATGTTTTGTTTCAATTAAAATCCAACATCAGACCCAGTTTTCCTATTGTGGTGCATTGCCCCTCATGTGAGTTGTAGTTTGGGAGTCTGAAACCCCTACTCTCCCTTACCTGCCAGATTCCCTGGCCAAACCACCTCTCCCACGATGCACGAATAGTCATGAGACTGCTATGATATGTCACTGAGGGGCACATTTTAAGCACTATTTTACCAAAGCTGCTACTCTCAGACTGTTACAGACCCTCCCCACGCACACTTTTTTCAGAGCACTTTAAACACCAAGCCCTATCACCTTTATTCTATTGCCATGTTCTATTCTCACCACGCAGGTTTGCACTAAACATCATCATACCAATAGTTAAAACCTGTTATACTTAAAAACTTATTATAATGTAAGGCCTTACAGTCCAAAATGGAATGGTTAGTTTTAGGGACTGGCAGACCCCAATGTATCACAAGTGATTTTCTCCTTTGATGCTGTAAGGAAAAGTAGGAGAAGAGGAAAAGATCCCCAAGAAGCAGGAGACAGAGAGCTCTTGCTCTTTAGAGGAATGATACATATCCTTCATCCATTTTTACCTTTTAATGATAAATGTCTTCTCTCAAGGTTTTGCTTCTTCCTGCAAAGTCAATCTCCAAAATGATTCAGAATTTCCATGACCTTGAAAAGGGAATCATTAATAGATTTTACCGTGATGGTGACCTGTTGCTATAGAAGTCAATCTCTTCAGCAAAACTAGAAGGAAGAAGTACTGTACCATTAAACACATCATTAATATACCCCTAATAGGCTGAGGTTCATAACCCCTGTGTGCTGATGAATTATAGTCACATAAACCTATTTTACCCAATGTTTTAATCAACAGTGATGGTTGCTCAGAACCATGGTAGCCAAGCCTATATAAAAAAAAAAGTGTTCACTTCACAAGCGTTAAGTTTAAACTAGGAGGTGCATAGGCTTAGCACCTCTTAATTTATATCCTTGCCATTTATCAAAGCCAAAGGATTTTCTACTGCTTCCAAAAAGCTTCCTTAAGTTATTTAATTAAAATTGTTTTGAAATCACTTCTGGGCAGTCTTCTTCTTGTTATAAGGAAATAGAATACAATTGACTTTTAGAGCCCAAACGTGCTCCCCATGATGTTCATGGCAAAAGTCCAATTTTCTTCATTCTGCCTGGGATCAGGATCTCATTTCATATTGTACCATCCATAAAAATATATCTCAAGTCAAACTATACAGTTACAACTTTAAATCATCATAGATAATAGCAGACAGAGAAAAAATAAAAGCTATGGGGAAAAAAAGATCTAAGCCCTTAGGTAAAGATCCTAAAACAATTAGACTTGATATTCACCCATCTGCAGAACTGCCTGCTGAGGTACTAGGTTTAAAGTACATAATTATTAGATGATCATATTAACATACATTTTTAGTGCATCTATTTACAATGCTGCAGAAGCACATATATTCCTACACTATTTTCATTGCATTTAAAGGCAACTAGCCACCCATATCCACAACAGTTCTTACCTTCAAGCTTAAGATTTATAGTTATTGCTGCTAACTGCATTTTGATTGGCTGATGTGAAAACTTTGATTAGTTACTTTGTAGTAGAGAGTGAGGGGCTACAAGGTCCAGGTCCACGCCCTGATCGTGGGAGCCCTGGGCACCTGGGACCCTCGCAACGAGACCGTGCTGTGGGCCTGTGGCATCGGCTGGCGCTATGCCCACCTCATGCAACGCCTCATGGAGTCGGACTGCATCCGGTGGTCCCGGGACATCTACGTGGAACACATCACCGGCCACAGGCAGTACCGTGAGGAATGAGCACCACACCATAGAACTTTGTGAACTCTCAACACACTCCCACCACCCCACGGGCCCCATGGGGGACGCCACGTCGTTACGAACTTATGCGCTCACCCTTTTCCACACCCCACGCGATCATTGTAACGTGTAATGTTTCCCCATCACTGTTATGCCTCTTGAACTGTAAACCCCAGCTCTTCACCCTATCCAGGACACCACGGTTTATGATCTTGTTCTGCTCCCCGACCCCCAATGACTCTGTACCCACCGATATCCCTTACCCCCGCCTGGGTGTCTCTTGCTCTTGTGTTCTAAAACTTTTATTGCTCTTTTGAAACATTAGCTTCCAATAAAACCTTTAAATTTGTCAATTAAATAGCCCCTCTGATCAAAGCTTTAATGCATGGAAACAAAATATGGGACCTTCATTAAAACCTTGTTCTACTTAAATGAACTTTAAAACTGACCTTTTTGTCATTGCAAATTTTTTATCCACAACCTCTGGTGGGTTCAGTACAGATTTTAGATTTCTTGCAATTTTGAAAAGTCTTAGAATGTAGTTCTTCTCTGGAAAGTGATTTTAAAAATGGCATCAGCGACATTCCATGTTTATTCCTAGCATTGGTTTCCAGAACTCATGAGCTGCATTTACATGCAATAGTTTTCTCCTTCAACATGCCTAGACCAACAAAAACAGCCTGGCAACTGAAAGTCAATAGAGTTGATGATGTGTTAACCACAAAGAACAATAAAGATTCAGAGTGCAGTTAATAAGACTGTTGTTGATGAGTAAACCAGAATAGAATCCAACTCTCTCCTTCTCATTACTCCACAGCTGTATTGGGTTATGTAGAGCTAACAGAAGTGGTAAAAACTTACATTAATTATTAAACTAAGCAACTGTACAGGGGTTGGCCGTTCCTCCCTGTCAATCTTGGAGGGAGGCCATACCCACTCTTTACCCTGCTCCTGCAGGGGTTAGCCCAGCCCGGGTTAGAGGAATGGTCCCTGGGCTTGGGCGGGGTAGTCTTATGGCAATATGCAATCCCCAAAAGGCCCCCGGTGGGGTGACTCTCAGTCTCAAAGGCCCCCGGCAGGGCGACTCACAGGTTGGCACCCCCCCCCGATGGGCAGGGAGTAGCTCACAGCCACTCAGGGGGATCAGGGAAGGGGGAGGGGGACACAAGCCCACCCGACTCCACTGCATCCTAGCCCAGGTCCCTATCCATAGCAGAGGGATAGGCCATGGAGTCAGCGGGGTCCCAACTGCAACACGCTGACTCTCGGTCTGGTCCTTCAATCTCCAGACCTGGGAAAACCTCCCCGGGCTACTTCCTGCCCCCTTTCCCTCGGGTATCTGCTCTGCCACCGCCCACTCATCCTACTCGGGAAGCGGCAGTTCCAGCAGGTCGTTGGGGTAGTTGGCCAGGGGCAGGTTGTAGAACCCTTCAATCTCGTCCAGGGGTGGCAGGTCTGGCAGCTGCTCTGGGACGTCAGCAGGAGGCAGTTCCTCCAGGTCGGGTCTGGTCAGGGCCTGCGCCTTGTCATCGTCTGGCAAGGCCAGAGGCAGCTCCTCCAGGTTGGGCCCTGGAATGACCACCTCCTCCTCCTAGGCGTCCAGCAGCTCCTCCAAGTCCTGGCCTCTCTGGGACCCCCAGTCCGAGGTGTCAGGCTCCGGTGGTACCCCGGGGTACCAGGTCGACTGCTGGTCGGTCACCGGCGCCCGGACCCAGGCCCTGGTCCTCTTACCTGGGTACGGGGTCCCGGCCTGCTCGCCTGGGTACCAGGCTGCAGGCAGCTCGGAAGCCTGGAGAGGCATGTCCTTCCTCTCTGGGCACTGGGGCTTGACTGAGCTCCTGGGCTTCTCTTTTATACTTCCTGTCCTGCCTCCTCACTTCCGGGCAGGTGGACAGGCAGTTTCTGGCTCCGCCCCCACAGGCCTTTCCTGTCCCTCCCTGGCAGTCTCAGTGGGATGCCACACCCACTCATTACAACAACTTATACAAATGAGGAGCAAGTCTATTGAATGAGGTGGTACCCCACGGTGCCTTTTCAGAACAGAAACGTGCTTTAGAATGTTCAGTAAATCAAGATATACAGATGTGGCCTTCTCCTTGTCTGCGTAGTTACCTCCTCTCTCCTGAACATGTTGTGTGCAGGAAGAGGTGTTATTGTAAACGAGTGTTTCTGTCTCCTGTTTTGATATTTCTTTCCCCTGGATTATAGCACTGCTATTTGAATCCAGATGCTGTTCAGATTCTGGAATATTCAGAATATTTGGATCCAAAATTTGAATATCACTTTCCTTCCCCCATTCTCTCCTCAAAAACCCCATCAGCAAGGTGGAGTTTCAAGGCTGGGCTGTTGTATTAATTGTGTCATGACAAGCTCCTCCATGGATAAAGGGAAGAGATCTTCTCCTAGCTCCCCACTGAGGACAGGGGTGGGGTGGCCTAGCTAGGAAGTTCATTCTACTCACTAGAAGCAGGAATCCTAACTGCCCACACCCTGCTAAAGTCCAGGGGATGGAGGGTGAAAGCTGATCTCCTGTAAGGGTCAGGAGAATAAGAGGCTGAAGATCTCCCCATCCATAATGAACCCAGAGGATGGGGGCCTGGATGCACAACTTTCCCTTCCTATTCCTCCCTCTGGCACTCCCATACCATGTATGGCCTAAAGAAGCATATGAGCAGGAGGGCCAGCCAATATAGGACAGGTGAAATCTGCTGAGTTGAATATTGCCCAGATCTCTCAGGAAATATCCAGCTGGTCAAATAGCACTAGCAGTCCAACGCTTCAGGAAATTTTGTATTCAATTAGGACATTCCTAACGGTAACCAATTATTGCACTTTTTCTTGAAACAGATTGTGCTTCTCAGTGCATGAAACCTATTAACACTGCCTTAGTCTCAGAATAGAGAGCAGACATGTTTCTGTGTGTGTATCTGTCAGTGTGTGACCTGGTTACATAGACTATGCACTTCACTTACCCAGAAGCTTTGCCCTTTTGTCCTTTTCAACCAGCAAACCTATTTTCCTCCTGTAAATAACAAATAATCAGTCTCCCTTATTCCCAGATTGGATTGAAGGGCCTTTCTCAAAACAATAAAGTAGATGTTAGGGGTCTTCTAATCTCACTTTTTCTATCTGTCTAGGTATTTTTACTGTGTTTATCACTGTGGCATCAAAGTGCCTTTCCACAACTTAGTTATCTACACATTAATTTCCCTTCTTGTTTAGAAACTAACTTTTAACTTGCATATTAAAAACAAGTCTATGAAATAAAAGAAGCATTTTAAAAACAAAATGGTTAGTGAATACCGACTAAAAAAACCTAAACTGCTTCCCATCTTTGTCCCAACTCAACTTCAGTCATCTTCAGCCAGACCTAAGAGACCTAATTAAACAGGTATGTTTTGCACCACTTCTTCGAGATGGCCAGATGCTGGCCCTCTTCAGAAGGTATCAGTGAGTTTTGTTCACTGCAGAAATGGAAAAAATATGTTATTGGACTTAATGATGTACAACAGCACTACCACCATGATGTTTAGACTTCTGTTTCTAAAGCATCCCAGGCATGACTTTGTGATACTTTTTTCCCTGTATGTAAAGGTTAGATTTGCAACATGTATCAGTCTCTGTTCTGTGAGGCATTGTAACTTAATTGACGGTTGAGTCATATTGGCCGAGCAATGTTTGACAAACGCATACTACTCCTGTTCTGCCTATTCTGTGGAAAGAGGACTACAGTTTTCAGGGTTGTCAGTCAAGCACATTTCACAAGCACTAAATTCACTTTTTGAAAGAAAAACAGGGAAGAAAATAATAAAGCACAGTCATGCTGCAGGACTAGCACGAGATGAAGCAAAGGAAAGTAGGTATTAATGGGGAATTCCACAAAAAGGGGATGCAGACAAAATTTCCAAATATGTGAAGCAATAATAAATGAAGTAATACTTGGGTATCTGTTCCCTTTCTCTGCTCCTTGTCCCCTACAAATTGCATTCTGCTGTCTCCCTCTTGTGTATTTGAGGAACCTTTCAGAACTGCGTAAACCAATCCAGAGATGTGCGTACACTCTACGAGCAGTGATGCACTGCTCCGAACACTGGCATAGAGAACTATGAATGTTGACATCAGAATGCTAGTCATACAGTTGGTTCCTTGACAACAGTGTAGTGCTACATCAGCATACTTAGATCTAATTGAGTCTCACAAGGACAATAACTTGTCCGCCTGCCAACCTGTCCCTCAGGACTATAGTTACTGAAATATACTGGAAATGCAATGAACCTATAACACATTCTTGCAATGTGAAATTAATACTCCTTTACTTGTTGCATTTTCTATATCTTGCCATGGCAAAGTACCTTTGATGTAACAGCATAGTCATACTGCTGTAATAGCCAGATGTTACAGATGTTCACTGCTTTTCTTTGCTTTGATTACCTCCAGTGCATTGCTGACCATACAGCAAAATTCTGTGTGACTTAATAGAGCAGATTTTTAGAGTTTAGATAATGAACTGCATAGATTACAGACTCTTCAAGGTTGAATTACCAATGAGGATCATTATCTTGCTGTGGTGGAGGGGCTTGCATGATCCAATGAATTCCAGGGCTACGTCATCCAGAGCTTAGTGTTCCTGGTAGGGTCACCCTAGGCGAATGAGTCTGGGGGAAGGTTCCAAACTAAAAAAGATCAACCAAGGCCCTCTCAAATAACCATGTGACTCTCACGCAAATTAGGGATATCGGGCCTGGGGATGGTGTTGGACAAGTGTTTGGTGGCTGCCCCACCCATGTACCCAGATGGGCTCAGCCCAAAAATGCGACATGGACACACCCCGTGGGCCCACAACCCATGATGTGAAGGGTAAGGGCCATGGGCTATGCCAGAATGGCAATAGGAGTGATGGAACATGACGGACTGTGCCTCCACAATGGAAACTGGCTCTAGGGATGTGGAACATCACTTTGTTGGTGGGCAAAGAGAGAGATGGTGGAAGAGGTGGAAATGTACCAGTTAGATATAGTTGGCCTCATCTCCACACACACCAATGGATCTGGAAGCAAGTTTCTTGACCAAGGGTGGGCTTTTTCCTACACTGGAGTGGGCCCGTGTGAGAGGCCCCGAGCAGGTGTGGGATACTCACAAGTACCTGGCTGGGCACTGTGAAGTTGGAGTTTGTCCCAGTAGACAAGAAGGTTGCCTCGATGAGATTGTAGGTCTCAGAGAGGAAAATCCTAATCACTGTCTGTGCTTATGTGCCTAACAACAGTTCAGAGTACTCAGCTTTTTTGGAAACTGTGGGCTTGGTGCCACCTACCGACTCTGTCTTTTTACTGGGGGGCCTTCAATGCTTACACGGGTCCTAATTTGGGGAGATGGGCAGGATGTACACTTCAGTAGCATACAGACTGGCTCCAGTAATGTTCAGGATACTATACTTTAATCTCATTTTATTGGTAAACAAATCACACTTACTGGATTTCCTGATGCAGTGCTGTGGATTTGTTAGTGACAGTGGTTTGACTGGGTGGGAGGGTCTTTGGTTTTGGGTGTTTGTTGGGGTGGGTTTTTTTGTTTTGTTTTGGGGGATTTTTGTGGTAATTAGGAACCTGTACATCAAGCACCTGTTTCCTATTACAATTCACTACTTAATATTAGGGAAACAAGGACTCTGGTCAGTACTATTTTTAAGAAATGAGTTAATTCAAAATTTTCTCCTATTAAAGTCCATAGTAAGAACATCTGATCCTAACATCGAAAAACAACAACGACAACCACCACTTTGGTCTTTAGCAAAACCTGCTTCTTGTTAAAAATATTTTTCACTACCTTAGAATTAGATGGAAAAAATGTATTAGCTATTAATAATTAGCTAATGCCAATTCTAGTTGTCTTGTACCAGGCAATTTCTTATTATCTTATCCACTGGTCTTAAATGGAAAATTTGTAATGGATGACAATTTGTAATGGATGACAATTTGAAAATTTGTATGGATGACAAATTGGCCAAGGGATGGGGTGAATGGAATTTTTCTGCCCTTACGAAAAGGGAACATAATAGTACCATCTTCCTGTTATCATATGGAAGCAAAATTGTTCTCTATATAATCTAGGACCACATGAAATGAAGAAAGAAGCAGAATTACCACCACTACAATCTGGAAGAAGCTGACTACTCAAAAGCATTTGATACTGTCTGACATGACTGTCTTTACAAGATAGTGGCAGATATTGGGATTCCAAAGCATCTTCTTGAACACATTGCAAGTCTTTACCATGAACCACAGTCCAAAGAGCAGTAGGTGCCACTGAATAGTTTTCTACTGGACAGGGTGTGAGATAAGGGTATATTTTGTCCCCAAGCCTCTAACACATATGCAGAACTTAAACAGAGACAAGACTTGGAAGGTTTTGATTAAGTTGAAGGTCCTGAGATTTCCATAGGTGAACAGCTCTTAACTGACCTCAGATATACTGATGACAAATGATCTTGGCTCCAAATATTGATGTAATTCAACAAAGGTTGGAGTCTGTAAAAAGAGGGAGGAACATGAATTATTCCTGAATGCAACAAAACCAAAATTTATGTATGTTGACACAACTAACAAAAACAGGATCCAAATAAATAGCACGATTAATAGACAAACTGTGGAAGGAGAGCTTAATTTAATTATCTGGGCTCATACATATTCAACAACGGCTACTCCCAAGAAATTGGAAGGCAACTAGGTATGGCTTGCCTCCCTTAACAAAGTATAGAAAAACCGTGGCATTTTTACTCCTGAGAGAATTCTGTGTCACTGCACATGTGCAGAATTCATGCACTCCTGCAGAATTTTTTTTTTCTCTGCAGAAAATACATTACATTGGAGAGGTGTAGCAATTGCACTTTTCACCCACCAGAGGCTGCTGTAGTGCCAGAACAGAGGGAAGCCACCCTTGGGAGGTGGCAGCCCAACTGCAGATAGAAAGGAGAAGAGGATGAATTCCTCACAGCATCCTGCCCATGGGGTGGCATGGGATAGGGGGATGGACAACGTAGGGCACATGGGGTTGCTGGGTAGTCACAGACTGGGGTTCAGATGGGCTAGTGGGGGGACAGAGTGGGATGGGGGATGGGAGTGGAAGTGAAGGGACACATGGAGACAGGAGAGGGGATGGCTAAGTGGAAGTGCACGGCCACGTGGCAACGGGAAAAGGAGCAGTGGCCCAGTATGGGTACAGGGATTATGGGGATGGGGGAAGAAGGGGTGGCTGAGTGAGGGTGCGGGGCCACATGGGGATGGGGAGGAGTGATTAACAATCCCTCCCCCCCTAAAAATAACTGTTCCATCCTTCTCCCACCCACATCCAACAATTGTCCAGGTTCACTGCATTCAGTACCACACCCCACTGTCATTCACTGTCTGGGGGAAAGGGAAGTGTGGAAGAGAGGAGGGGGGCTGAGCCGGGTGGGAGGGATACGGTGGGACGTGGGCAGAGTGGGGGGAATGGGTGAGGCCTGGGGGAAACAAAAACAGGGCCTGGGGTGGAGCCACAGGTGGAAGAGGTGGGATGGGAAGCTGGGGAAAGGCTCACCTGCTGACCATGATCATAAACCTCAGCCATCCCTTTCTATGGGGGCAAGGACCATCTGCCTTTAGGCCCAGAATTGCTGTTGGCAGACCTGCCTCCAAGCCTTTGCACTGCTTCTGAGGAGTGCATGAAATACATTTCTGTATTGTAATTTAAATGAATTATTACACAAAGTTCTGTACTAATATGCCTAGTAAGGAATCAATTTGTCAAAAAAAAAATGTCCTGAATCTTTTCTTCTGTATTGTTACAAACATACTTGGTGACAAGTATTTTGAAATAAATCACCAAAATAATAGAAACTGGCCTGATTATATTGTGTTATTTTGACAAATCTAATGCGCAAAATTTTCCAGAATTTTTAAATTTTTGGTGCATAATTCCCCCAGGAAATGTATGAAAGTGTGACTGCTGAAATCCTAATTTGTACCATAGCAATCTATGGATGTTAATTGCTGATAAGAAGAAAAGTGAAGTTTTGAAATGTGATACTTGAACATCTCCTGCATAGAGGGGGAAAAAAGACAAATGCCTATGTCAGAAATATTATTGGAGAGAAGGAGATCCTTATGTCAAAAATCACTAGATGTACTTTGGTCACATTAGGAATAGACATGGAAACCCCTTAAGAAAGTTATTGTGGAAGGAATGGTGGAGGGTCATCACAGTAGGGACGACAAGGCAGGAGACGGATGGTGTGCAGCACGTCACTGGAAACTCAGATGCTAAGTGTTCAAAATTAGTGACGGATTGTGAAGGCTTCCAAAAATTTTCCTATGATGTCATTGATATTCAGACATGAACAAATGTACTTACGTGTACTAGACAATTAGTTTTAATAATGAACTGGTTAATTATTATTATTATTAATAATCCAAGTTAAATAATCTTTTAAAATTAATTCAGGGACATTATGAAAAAAGAAAATCAATACTCCTGATGTAACATACTTTAGAATTTGAGTACAACAACTAAATTCACTGTACATGTATCATTAAAAGAGAAAAAGAAAAGAAAACCATTAAATTGTACCAATTGTTAGCCACAAGGTCTTTGGCCTCCCTGCACTGTTTGAGACACGCCAGAGATTTTTCAGATACACTATAGCAAGGTTGAAAAATAAATTATGAAACTTGTAACACAGTAGCACAAATTGCTGCAGAGCAGTAACAGGCAAATAATACCTGTGATTACTAACATTACAACTCCCAGTGGTCAAGAGAGCAGAATCGGGAGGGAGGACAGGGGAAGAGCATATATTGCACAGTTGGTTTCTGAGGTGCTACTTGCACAATGAATAACTCATGAAGAACAGAGGACATTTTAGGAACTGATTGAGATGGTAGTTCTTGTATAGCTTTCTCCAGTATTAACTTTCCTGAAGATAGCATCATTAAACAATATCTGAAGCAGGAATGCCTGCTAGAACTACAAATACATCCCTCAAATGGGAATGGACATCACTCATTTTAGTTCCAAACTTATCACACAAATTTGGTGCTCGTTCACTGTTACTGCTAGGAAATATTTATATCCGAAATAAAGAGCCAGGACATTGAGACTGTAGTGGAATGAATCTAGGGTTGCTAACCCTCCAGGACTGTCCAGGTGTTACGTTCCCCTCTGTAATCTGGACTGGTGTATAGCTGTCACCTCAATCCCTCACTCCTGGAGTCCAAGTTGAACTTGTGTAAACCCCTATTGCTGGGTCAGCCCATGCACAGCCTCCTGCAAGCAAGTGATCCTTAATTTAGTGAGTACTCCTGGCCAGCCAGTCATAGGATTACACAGTAGAATGACTCCAGCAAACAATTCCAGTCCCAGATGCAACCCTAAGAACTTCCATCTTGCAATGTTCAGTGCTGCCCATGGAACCTTGCAACCTCATACTAGTTCATCAATTTATCCAAGAAATTCATATGCACCACTTTAAATGAAGTCTCTACACACACCCAACCCACATGCACTGCTTTAGATAAAACAAACAATTTAATTTATTAAGTACAGAAAGATTTGAAATTATTATAAACCAGAGGAATATAAATCAGATTTGATCAGGATGAAATAAAAGCAAATCACATTCTAAACTAAGCTTAACGCTTTCAGTAACTTTACAAAGCCAGATAATGCTCAACACAGGCTGGCTGACTTCTTCAGCTAGGCCGTCCCCCTTGAACAGTCCTTCAGTTGCTTGATATTGTTTTGTAAATGGGAGTGGAAGATAGAGCTGCCAAAATGTCCCCCCTTTTTAATATGTTCCTTCGCTCCCTCTTCAGGGTCAGGTGATGAACAGTGTCTATGCATGGACTCCTCCATATTCTGAGACACATGAGTATCCCCTTATTGATGCTTAGGCTAGTCCATTGTTCCTGGAAGAGCTGGGCTGTTTTATGCATGCCTTAGCAAGGCGTGAACTACCTCTCTGCTTTTAGTGTTTGCCTAATCTGCCTCAAGCCATGTGACACACATATTTGGGAATAATACTTAGCAGAGCTTCATAACCATACATATGACATTGCAATAAACATACTACTATAACAATAATGTTCAGTATGTCATGAGCATTCCAAAAACATATTACATGACATACTTTGAATTAAACAATACAGAATTACACTATAAGCGTGAATATGAATGATACACAATTACACCATAAGGGTGTACATGGGGTACAGTGTGTCATACTGGGAATTAAAGATTAATCTTTAATTAAAGATTAATAGAATCATAGAAGATTAGAGTTGGAAGGGACCTCAGGAGGTCATCTAGTCCAACCCCCTGCTCAAAGCAGGACTAACCTCAGCAAAATCACCCCAGCCAGGGCTTTGTCAAATGGCACCTTAGAAACTTATAAAGATAGAGATTCCACCACCTCCCTAGGTAACCTATTCCAGTGCTTCACCACCCTCCTAGTGAAAAAACTTTTTCCTAATATCCAACCTAGACCTCCCCCACTGCAACTTGAGACCGTTGCTCTTTGTTCTGTCATCTACCACCATTGAGAACAGATTAACTCCATCCTCCCTGGAACCCCTTTTGAGGTAGTTAAAGGCTGCTATCAAATCCCCTCTCATTCTTCTCTTTTGCAGACTAAACAAGCCTAGTTCCCTCAGCCTCTCCTCATAAGTCTTGTGTGCCAGCCCCCCTAATCATTTTTGTTGCCCTTTGCTGGACTTTCTCCAACTTGTCCACATCCTTTTTGTAGTGGGGGGCCCAAAACTGGACACAATACTCCAAATGTGGCCTCATCAATGCCAAATAGAAGGGAATAATCACTTTGCTCGATCTGCTGGCAATGCTCCTACTAGTGCATCCCAATATGCCATTAGATTATATCATGTGCTGAAACTTCCAGGATTATGTCCAACCAAAACTGGCAACCAAAATGAACCCCACAACATTTTAAGTTTTATGCATGAATAGGATTTTTTGTGTCCCTTAGCTTGCATCTTTGTCACACACTGCAGCCCATATTTGGGCCTTGGCAGGTTGAGAGGTGTGTGATTGGGACAAAGACTGAAGTCCTTACTCCACTTTCACTCAGATTTTACTCACAAGCTTCTCTGGCCTACAACTAATCAGATTTCTGCTCACCAGAATCAAATTCAAATTCTCCAGGACTTAATATCCTCCAGCTCTCTTTTGCAATATCTCTGCTTTTCTAATCTTGGCCTTTTTTTTTCCCCAGGGCTAGACAGCAAATAAACCTGCAAAGGCGGGTGGGTGCAAATGACCTAGATAATACCTTTTGAGAGGTTCACAAAATTCTGTCTATACAGGAGTGCACCCATATTGTTCCTAGTTGAGGATTTTTGGCTTTAGATTGCAAACTTTTTGGGATAAGGAATGTAATTTGTACATAAATGAATAGCTTCTACAAAACTTGCCCCTTACATTGATTGATGGTGGCACTCAGAGGCCCCATATAAATATTAACTAATCATAATTAGTCTTTATGAGTGATGTTACTGTTCCATTCCTAGTTTGACATGTTCAAAACAGCCAAAAGAAGGCTTCAAGATAAAGAACAAACAAAACAAAACAAAAGCAGAACTAATGGAGAAGACATCTAGCTCAAGTGAAGGAGTCTAATGTGCTTCATTTAAATTCGTGGATCCGTCAGAATTCCATTTTAAATGCTTCTTAAAACACAGTGGACTTAATTTACTCATGCTGGCAGTTTAAGTGGAATGAAGGTTACATTATTTTACAAGGTCAGCTGAAATCCCAGTGGGCTGCTCATCATATTTAGGTAATGTTCATTTTCTTCTCCGACTTTAATTTGTACCTTCCTTCATCTTTCAGTGAAACAAAAAAGGATTTTATATGACTGAAAAATTGAATGTACTTAGCAGATGCAATATATAAAGCAAATATATGTTGTATTACTATACAACATACAATGGTCACCCTTAAATTTTCTGTTCCTGCCTTAGACAATATTACTTCAGTATTCCCTATACTTCATGTACGGATTACCTAGAAAATGCTGGTACTCCCCATGGGCATGCAGGACAGTTACTCACAGAAGTGCTATGCTTCCAGTGGATGCAGCCACATCCCACAGCAGCAAACGAAAGGGTTACGAGTACAATGTAGGCTACCTTTTAAAGCTGGAATTGTACATGAACTGGAGTAGGGCTTCTAATTCTGTCTAGTGTGAATCCTTCACCTTAGCTAGAGTATAATTATTTCACTGTGCTTGACAATGTGACATAGAAGGGGCAATAAAATATCCATTTCACAGTGAGGCCAGTATGACCTGGCTACTATGGATGGTTAGGCTACTTAATTTGTTTCAGAGCTCATATGAATTCATTAGGAATTTCCCTCCACATTCAGCCTTCAGCTATAGATAGCTGTTTATAAAGGTTAATAAGAAAAAGAAAAAAAACATTTTTGAGCATGGACAATTTCTTTCCTTCTTCCTTCCGCCTGCTTGTTTGTTTGGGGAGAAATTGCATGCTGCAGAGCAATGACTACGATAGAAAGCATGAGAATCAAATGCTTCAGATGGCAGCAAACCTACTGGTTTTCTGGTGGTAGAAAGCACAGTTGAGAATACACTAAAAGGAAAGTAAAAATAAATAAATCACTGGGAGGTGGGGGAAAATCAAAGACTGAAAACAGTGAAGAGAGCATAAAGAGAAACTATTATTCCGTTTTACATGACGTACCACAGGCGTTAGTTGGCTTGCCAAAAGACCATTTGACGGTTTATTATTTTTCAAGCCAAATGCAGCAAATAAATTATGGTAAAGCCCTAGTTCAATTAGATGAGAGGGAGGCAAGTATATCCTGAATTCTCACAAGGTGGGAGATTGAGTTTGTGATGCCTTGACTGCAGCAAAGTAGAATCCCGCAACTCTGTGTGAGAGTATTGTTTGCTGTCTTTAAAGGCAGGCTATCACACTGTGCAATTCATTAGTATTCTGATTGTCAAGTGGTGCTCAGTGGTTGTCTCAAGCTGCCTGATTAAAAATTAAACAAAATTAATTTTTTTTTCATTGCCAGATGCAATGGAGTCTCTTTCTCTCTCTTTAATTAAAACCTCCAAACATTCACCCTTAAAATCAGACGTATTGTCACTGAAGGGTGATAACTGACCATTTGCTTCGCTGTTAGATCACTCAAACCTTTTAAAACATTGTCCACAGCACGTTTAATTCTGAATTACAGCATGGGGGGGGTCGGCTTTGAACATACTGTAGCTTTTTTGACCATTTGAGTTGATTCCCCGTCTTCGCCTAGGGTGAGAGGAATGAATATACGTGATCATGATCCTAATCGGAGCATGGCAAACAGCTCCATGACCTACAGCTGGCTGTGTATTATACCAGGGGACTGCAGGGGCTTGTTTCCTCCTCTCCTTTCTCCTACACTAACCTCTAATTATTAAGAGGATTGCTCCTGTGTGTTCTAGTAAAGATATTACTGCTGACATAGACTCGGTTGAATTGACTCAGGCATTTAGCAGTAACATCTGGGCACTAATCCCTCTGACCGCTCTCCTCAGATTATAAATTTCTCAAACATAAAATTACACCTGTGGTTGAATCGTTCTGCTGTTAATAACTATCCATAATGTTCCACACTTAAATAGGATGATCAAGTGATTAGGACACAGGCCGACATCTTAGCAGACCCGGATTCATTTTACAACTCAGCCACAGACTTACTCCATGACCTCAGGTAAATCACTCAACCCACCCTGTGCCTCAGTTTTCCATCTGTAAAATGGGAATAATACATCCCTACTTTACAGAGGTGTTATGAGGATTAAAACCATTAATGCTCAGGTGCTCAGAAACTATGGAGATGAGGGCCAGAGAGAGGGATAACACTTTCATTTTTGAAACACTTTTATCAACATTAATGAAGCCTGCAAATAGCTCTGTGAGGTAAGTAAAAAAATCAGTTACCCCCATTTAAATTATGAGGCAGCTACAATAGAGAGGTTTATTGGATTTATCAAAGCCAACAAACAAGTCTCTCTCAGATCTAGGATTAGTACTCAGTTGTGTGTCAACAGAGAAACAAGGTGGGTGAGGTAATATCTTTTATTGAACCAACTTCTATTGGTGAGAGAGAAGCTTTCAATCTTACACATAGCTCTTCTTCAAGTCAGGGAAACTTCCTCAGTGTCACAGCTAAATACAAGATGGAACAGGTTGTGTATAGGATGAGTCCCCAACATGTTAACTTCTTCATGGGCCACTTTGGAGAAAAATTCCTGGACAAATGCATCACAAAACCAATAATATACCTGAGATATGTTAATATACCTGAGATTATACTTTCATCCTTTGGGCAAACGACTTAATCTCCCTCTACCACAACTTCAAAAGCCACCACGCATCCATTAAGCTCTCTCTGAATCACTCCTACACCAGCATCAACTTCCCAGACACTACAATCAACTTCAACAATGGACTCCTACAGACAACTATATACAAGAAACCCACAAATCACTACACTTATCTTCATAGATCCAGTAACCACCCCAAACATACCAAAAAACCTGTTATTGCCAGGCTTTCAGATAAGAAAGAATAAACTCTGAGGAGGAAGTCTGGAATATACACCTCAACATACTCAAAACTACCTTCACCAAACAAGAACAATCCACCAGAGAAGTAAATTGTATCATGGAATGGGCCACCCAAATATCCTGAGAGAACCTGCTTCAATACAGAAATAAAACCCCTCTGACCAAACACCCCTAGTTGTCACCTACCACTTCATGTTGAAATCTGTGGATATCATCAAGCAACTACAACCCATTGATCAGGACATTGGCCTGAAAGAAGTCTTTTCTGAACTCCCTCTTTCGGGCTTCAAACAGCTCCGAACCTCCAAGCTCATCATCAGAAGCAAGCTCCCCACAGACTAGGACACAACAACTCAAAGCAGCACCAGACCTGGCCAGAACAACAGATGAAAAATCTGCTGACATCTCTCCATTGCTAAAATGATCAACAGCCCCAAAACACACCTGTCAAGATCCATGGATCCTACCCATGCCTATCGCAACCTGGGTGCACCTCATCCAATGTACTAAATGCCCCAACAGCAACTATGTGGGTGAAACTAGACAATCACTACACTCTCAAATTAACTTACATAGAAAAATGATACAGACAAAAATATGCCATCACCTGTGGGTGAAGACTTTTCACAAAGCCATCACTCTATATCTGTCCTATCAGTCCACATCCTCAAAGGAAACCTGCACAACGCTTTCAAAAGGTGAGCCTGGGAACTTAACTTCATATTTTTGCTGGACACTAAACATCATATACTGAATAAAGACTCTTGATTTATGGCTTATTACAACAATCTATAACTCAAACTTTCCCAGCTGCTTTTCCTCCCTGTGACCGAGGCCACTCATCGTACATGGTGTCTTGAAATGTGTGTTAGCTGTTTAACTAATATGATAAACAGTCTGTTCCATCTTGTATTTAGCTGTGACGCTCTGAATAAGTTTCCCAGATCTAAGGAAGAGCTCCATGTAACCTCAAAGATGTGTTTCTCTCATCAACAGAAGTTGGTCCAATAAAAGATATTACCTCATCCACTTTGTCTGTCTAATATCCTGGGACCGACAAGACTACAATAACACTGCATACAGACCACTTAGTCTAGCCTTTGCTCTAGGCAATTTAAACATATATTTATTAAAATAAGCTATGGCATTTTTAATATAATTCTAAAAGAATGGCAAACAGCTGAGTGGCAAACACTGCAAAGATTTATGTTGTTTCAAACACGTCAAATATCTAAACAGGCATATTGGATTGGCCACTATTGTCTCTAGAAGGTATAAACCAATGTATTATTTGTATTGTGGTGGTGCCAGGATTGGGCTCCATTGTGCTAGACACAGTGTACAAAGACATGCGTTCCTTGACCTGATGAGCTGATGGCATAAGGCCCTGATGCTACAAACACTTGTGCGTGTGCTAAACTTTATGTATGTGGGTAATCCCATTGAAATCATGTGTCTAATCTATTTGCTTCTGATGAAAGTATAATTAATTTATGTAGGAATGCTCATGCATCGAGTTAAGCGCATCCTCACAGGATTGAACAACACAAACATAACTGTTACCTAACACCTCAAATTCAAATTCTCTCTTTAAGAGAGACATTAGTGCTATGCAACATAGCTGGAATATTCACAAGGCATTTATGTTATCAAGACATTAGGGGGCAGATTTTGAAGACGTGCTCAATGGAAGCAGCTGATTGCTCAGCATTTGTATAAATCTAGCACTAATATAATATCTAGGCTACAATGGGCAAAATATCAGCCTTAGGCAAATCATAGATAGAGAATCTCTGATAACGCAAGGGAGAAATCCAAAATCTTTCAATATTTTCTTGCTTCAAATGTTTTTGTCCCCACCAGCTTTTGCTCCTTCTTTCACTCCCTGCAGCTCAGCTACTATGGTGATAAAGGCCATGTAAATACCTAAACAGAGAGACCTTAACTCTAAAAGACCCCAAAGAGACATTGTTAAATGAAAACTGCAAAGTTCTTCCATATGACAGTTAAAGGCAATTCAGATAACCATTTTGTAAACCGTGGGACCAACAGGGTACATAATATTGTGTAATAATTTATGACAAGAGATTAATGTGAAGCAAAAAATCCAAGGATTCATCCACTCATTCTAGCATGTCTATTCTATTCTATAAAGTACCTCGAAAGGTCTTCTAGTCCAGTCACCTGTACTCAAGGTTTGTGTGATGGAATGGATTAGGTCCAGAGGCCACCTGCTGGAGACCTTGAGGGCTTGCCTCACCCCACCCCAGAAAAGATAAGAAGAGAAGTCCTCCAGGCAGCCTAGAACGGTTACAAGAAAGCAGCTAACCAGAAGGGCTGCAGGAGTGACTAATTGGGGGCCAGAAGTGCCATAGAAAAGCAAGCAGCAAAGGCAGAGCAGTCAGCTGCTGCCTGGAGCTTGAAGAAGGAAGACCAGGTGCCTGGCTGGCTGGAAGAGCAACAGGACCATGGACAGGTCAATACAGACAAGCTGAGCCCTGGGGACGGTGCCCAGCAGACAGTGCCCAGAACTTAGCCAGACCAGGCAAGGGTACTGTGATGGGCCCTGCTGGTCTGGTTGAAGACTGATCCCAGGGAGAGCTGCTGAAAGGACACCAACTGATAGATAGGTCTCTGTTGGACTGTTGAAAAAGGCAGTGCCTCCAGGGAGAAAGTCTTGGTGCTATGACCCCATACCAGAGCCATGAGAAAGAGCTAGAGACTGTATACCCCTGGAAGGGGAGGCAGTGTGTGAGATTTGGCCAGAGAGCTAAGTCACTGAAGACCAGCTGGGGAGGGGGCACCTGCAAGAGGTGGGTGCCACTCCATTGTAAGACTAAAGACAGAAGCAGACTCACACCTGACCAGAAAGGAGGTGCCCACAAGCGATGGGCACCACACCACTCAAAAAACAGAGTGATGGCAGGCACGTGTCAGCCAGAAAGAGGGCGCTCGTGAAGAGGGAGGTGCCAATACCATTACAGCAGGACTAAATATTAATATAATGTATTCTTTTTACACCATAAATGTAACATGTCAACCTGAGATAATCAGTTACACCAAAAGGGATTTGTATAGCTGGACATTTCTAACTCAGAGTCATATCTTCCTACAGAAAAGTGTTTGTGGGGAACAAGAATTGCCACGAGGACCACTTAGCTTTCACATTTACCGGCTACTTCTTCATTCCCTTCTGATCACCCATACATAACTGTTTCCTAGAAGACAAAACAAAACAACGCACATAAAGGGGGAAAGCAAAGATAGAAAATGAAGCTCGTGTCACTAGCACTGACTCTAGGGATGTAAAAGGTTAACCGTTTAACCTTTTAAAGAGTTTAAAATGTTTAAACAGCTGATTACTGTTTAAACTGGGAGGGGGAGGGAGAAGAGAGCAGCAGCTGGGCTGGCTCCCGCAAGCAAGAGTAGCCGGGCAGCTCTTGTGGGAAGGCGGGGAGCCCAGCGCGGGGGCAGGATGGAGCTGCAGCTGGGCTCGGCTCAGTTCCCAGTGAGTGAGAGCCGCCCAGCTACCACCGTAGCTAGGCAGCTCTCACTAGGCAGTGAGGAGCCGAGCCCAGCATGGCTTCTCCCCCCCGCCAGCGTTTAACCGTTTAAATGTTCTATTTTTAGAATGTTTAAAAAGATCCTTAATTAAACTAATTTTTACATCCCTAACTGACTCATTTGCAACATTGATGCTGGAATACCACAGACACAGCACATGGTTTTATCAGCCACTCTGAGACCTGGCAAAATTAAATCAGCATTGGGCTGTTTAAGGGCATTGTTTTTAGCTGTCTTTCTTGTCCCAGGCTCAGCTAATAAGGGCCAGCTAAGCCAGGCCCTTATTAAGCCAAAGGCAAAAGAAGATGGATAGGAAAGAGAAGAAAAAGAACACACAAAGTTGGGCATCTGTGTGAGAGAGAAAGAAATCTCACATCCCAGGTGGTGTGTGGGATTTAGCCAGAGCCAGTGAAGGTGGTGATATTACCTGGATCCCTCTCTTGGTCCAGCCAGGACATCTGGTCAATGCCATTCATAGTTGCCAGCCTTTCCCCTAAAGTTTCCTTCTGAGACCCCCAAAAGAAAGTGATGTGGGGCGGGTAGAAAGAAAACTTCTCTTCATTATTTTGTTCACAAATTTGCCCTAATTTCTAACACACAAATTTAAGTTAATTGATTTCCTATCCCACACTTCCCTTGTTTACCAAGCCTGGATCTTATCACAATCAGAATCATTCAGTTACATCAGGAGGCCTTTTTGTTTGGACTAATTCACTCTGTCTTCCTTTTGCACCTTTTCCCCATGAACATTTCCTGTTATAAATTATTGTGACACAACCTATCTTTTACTCACTTTTTACAGTTGAGCTCACTCAATTTGGAGGCCCAGGTATCACAAAATAATGTCTTCGTAGGATACAGACTTAACTATTTTACACATGGGTGGCTTTATCTAAAGCCTACTGAAGTCAATGGAAAGATACTTATTGACTTCAATGGACTTTGGATCAGGCTCTTAAACTCCACTTTTCCACTGGACTCATTTGGAAATCCACATGCCATCCAGGTCCTATCAGATTTTCATATCAGTCAGTGACAATAGCAGCAGGTTTAACACATCCTCTAAAATATTAAAATTGGTGAACTTAAAATTTAAAAAAATCTTCCCCTAATTTTCGATTAAAAACCTTTTTGATAAATGTGTTTTTAAAAAGGCTTCTCAGGTAAAATTTTATAACAGAGAAAAGGTCAAATTGCACTCCAAATAAGGCCATATTATTAAGTATTTTTGTTTTTCAAGAAACAGCTTCTGTAGATGTGGAAGGATGACTTGAGCTTTCTCAACTATCCTTCAACTTGTCCAATAATGTCCAAAACCTTGGAAAACCTTTTGTGCTAAGATCAAACATGCAAAATTTCAGCATAAAAGGAAATATTTTCAGAAATTTATGAGATCTAGAAAAAGGAAGTTACAATGGAAATGAGTTTGCAACTTAATTATCCATTTTGCTATCAGCAAAAACTGTAATATATGAATTACTTTGCCCACAGCTGAAGTGCAGCTACCTCTGGGGTGGGGAGTGACAACTTTGTAAGCAGTGCACAGTTTGAACACAACTGAGGACATGAAGAGGTGATCCAGTACCCTTTGAAATATATCTTTCCTTGATTTTAAGGGGTGATGGATCAGGCCCAAAGCCAATATTGTAACAAAAGGAAAGTTGAAAGAAAATGTGTAATGCAATTATCCAGATTGGAATTGGCACAGGATGCCAGATGAGAGTTAATATCTGTACTCATATGAGAAGAGCCAGGAGCTTAAATAGATGCACTAAGGTGTTCCAATGTCTGCTGTTAAATGATAGTTCTGTGTGACTACTGCATCAGTGTAGCTTTATGGCAGAATGTATACATTTCGTACAAACTCAAACTTGCAGGTTTATGTTACTAGAGTTACGGTATTCTTTGTGCAAAGAAACAGCATAAATCATCTAAAATTTGAAGAGAATTTTAGCAAACTTTAGAGCTCCCCAACAATACTGGTTGTTTACAGTGATATTTACACTGGTAGTTGTATAATACACCCCTTGAATATTGTAAAAATCATCTGTCCATGCCAAAACTTAAACTTCACACAGCTCATGACTTTGCAAATTCTTTTCTATGAGACAAACAAAAGCTATCTGTGCTGGATTTGTAGCAAAGGGCACCTCTGAAGCATTGCCATTTTTCACCAGATACACCTATTGCTTCCCCGTACTACATAGAGAGGAAACTGCCTCGGCTGTGGAGGAAGAACGAAGAAATATTGGCCCGGCCTGATCTTAAATCATTATGGCTATGACAAGCATTTCTATACATGATGCATGGGTAGCAACAAATAAGGTCAGTGTGTTGTTCTCCTTAGCTGTTAATGCTCTATAGACTGAGGTGTCTTAGCTTGTTGTTTAAATTAGCTTTTGCTTTCTTTCCCTAAAAACTAGATAAAAATATACAGAATAATTAAATCTGTGTTTGCTTAGCAGAGATTGTACTCCAATTTTATTTACTTTCGGCATATTTAGCCTCTCAGAACCGCTTTACGACTATCTTACATTTATTTAGTTTTCCATATTGATGAACCCCAAAATAATTAACAGCCTATGAGTAGATCCTCAGTTGTTGAATATCAGTGTGCCACCACTAAATTCGACAGAGTTATGTTGATTTACAACAGCTGATGATCTAGCCCTATGTATCTACACAAGAATTTCTTCATACACCAATAATACGGATTTCCCTGGAGTTAGAATCCAGTCATTATGTTTGATAACTAATCACAACTCTTCACAATGGTTTCAGTCCAGAAAGTGAAGACTATCCAGTTGGGTTTAAGTTTCAGTGTGGATTGCGTTTGGCAAAATGAATTTAACTCAAATTTGAATTTGGCTACAAGTCCCCTAGTAGTACAGAAGCTTTCTTATATTATTGATAGGCCAAAATGGTCAGGACCCTCTGTCTCATGTCTCATCAGAAGGCAACTCAGCAACTTCGTTCTCTCTAGAACCTTGTTGGTATTGTTTCTGTACTGATCCAGAGGCCTTTTCCACAATTCCCAGTGGTCAACTCCACTAGTGGCAGTAACGGTGGAGACGGCAATAAAGATGGGCCTCAACTATCTATTTTATTCTGACATGCAGGTAAAAATACTACAACATGACAGCGTCTTCCACTGCCACCATCACCAGTGCTCTGCATTAGTTGGCCCATTATTCCTCGCATAGGTCCCGCCAGAGAGAAATCTCCATCACATAATTATCAACATCCCTTCTTGTAGCATCCTGGGTTTTCCTTGGTAGTCACCCATCCAAGTACTATGCGTGCCCAATTGTGCTTGGATTGTGAGATCTGAAGAGACTAGAGGTGGCATGGCTGCTTTTAGAGAAAAGTCACAGTGGAGTTATTTTAATGTCAGTTGAAATGCAAACTACAAAAGTATTGCTTTGATTAATGTAGTTAGATGCCACAACTAGCATTTTAAATCTGCTTTGGTTCCTTTTCTGGCAGCTGCTGTTGCACCAATTTACACTGGAGAAGATGATGCTCCTTCAAAAAGCCTGCAGAAATTATGCTAAGAATAGAGCATTCAGTGTTCTCCTCATCTCCATAGAACATGTGGAGTTTTCATCAGGCTGCCTGCAAGGGTTGGAATCATAGCCTGTGTACTCAAATCAGGGCTCCCAAATGGGATGTGTCTGTGCCACTAGTTCTACACTTGCTTTAATATCACAATAAAACATTTACATAATTTAATTAGATTATGTAAATACTTACTCTAATTTGAATCTTCAAAAATCATAATTTCATGCTCTAAATTATGCAAATATTGAAATACTTTTCACAGCAGTTGAAGTAAAAAACACAAGCCATACAAGTCTACCACATGCCATCCTGCTGTTCTCTACTAAGTAGTGGAGTCCCCACAAAATGCTCAATTAATTTTAATTTTTCTATTAATATTTTCCATGCCACAAGGCAGTATTTCCTGCTTCAATTTTATTTAAAACCAAACTCAAATTAAAATTGTAAAGTGTTTTGCAGATTATATCTGTAACATAACGAAGAGCAATCAATATTTTAATATGAGATTCCCATAAAAGTCCTTCCCCTCCCTCTATCTGTGATAAAGCTTGTATCTTAGGAGTGAGCAGGCTTGCAGAGAGAATGGGTACTATGCCACTTGTTCATGCAAGCACTTCTCTCATAACTGATCGGTGAAAGAGGCAATACTGAGCAAACAAATTTATACTAATTGAACTTGTTTGTTCTTTGCGCCAAAAAGTGTCCTGGATACAATGACAGTATTAGCAAAATGCTCAGCTCATGCAATTTTTTCAGTGGATCTCTAGCCCACAGAAATGTTTTTGAAAATACATGACATCTACTGTATTATCTTTATGAGTCCCAGGGAGAAGTTGTATTAAGTAATATCCAGAGACTGAGGGGACCAAATTCAGTTCTACAGCAAATAGGTATAGCTCTAACTGACGTCAACAAGGGTTCCACCCATTTACACTAGGAATGAATGTGGATTCTAGGAAAAATCACCCAACCAACTCTTCAATCTAGGAGCTAAATTTTAACAGGAGCTCCTACTCCAAATACCATTTTTTCTCCTAGGCATAGTGTGACTAGCATCTTCCCATAACTCAGTACCAGTGAAAGGGGGGAACTCTAGCTGCCCAGGCCCTTGGAGTTTCAATATTAGACCCTACACCAAGACAGAAGTCTGCATTGGTCTCCCAAAACCCCCAACCACCTCAATATTTTTACCTTTTCTCTCAGAATTACCACATTCCTGAACCTCCTCTCTGTAATAAAAGACAACAAACTCTCAGGTAGGATGAACAAGAGTTAAATTCCTCTTTGCTCCAGGAGGAGATGAAAATGCAGGCTTTCAACCCCTTTACGGATCCAAAACAAAACAAAAACAGCTAAAACAAATAATCCTTAGTCAAAATAAAAGCACAACTAACAGAAGGAATCTTTCCTTCCCAACAACCAAGTGCAGCACTGAAGTAATCTTCCTCCTCGTGAAGGCTCCAGGAAGGATAAAGGGTTCTAATGGCTTCCTGGCTCTGCTAGTAAGCCCCTGGCTTCCCGGTGTAGACTTTCTGATCCAGGCCTGTCTTCCCAAGATTTTCTTGACCCAGTCATCCTTCTGCAGAGCAATAAACGTTATACTCAGTACTCTATCACATTCACATTTATATAATGAACCAAATTCATCCCTGCTATTATTCCACTGTTGTCAGCTGAATCACATGGAGATTAAATTTGGCCCAGTAATTCTAATTTTTTTACACAAAAAACCCTAAAACCCTGACCAATGCTAAGCTTCACTGTGGCTTCTTCTAGCAAGGGATGGCACTGACGGAAGATTTCCACTCCAGGACAGTTCACAATCGCTGGGAACCTGACCAAGTGTGAAATATTCTTCAAATATTTCTTCATTTTGAAAGCACATGCTAATAAGAAATGGGAACCACTCCGCACTCAGTAATTAAATGGTAAGATGAGCCTTATTAGACTGATATTATTTCTCCTAGTGTAAGCCAGAGCTCCATACCCCTGGCACAGACAGCCTAATGGGCGCTCAAGGTCCTCCCTGCTCTGACAGGATCTTGGTCAGCATCTACTGGTGAGGCTCTCATGTAGCCCTGACAGCAAACTAAATGTAGCCCTCTTGCAGAAGACACAGGAATGGTGGCAATGCAAACACTGCCTGCCCTCTCCTGGGGATTCATTTCTGGGAGGTGTAAGAGCTGACTTAAAATGACACCTTCCTGGGGTAGCCAGGGTAGTCAAGGGGAGGGAAGGAATTGATGACTGGACTTACTCTGATGTAATTATTTTGAAAAGAAACAAATTAAACACATTTAAATATATGCCAAACCCATAAATCACAGTAGCCTCTGATGGGAAACTCCATGCCCCATCTGAGTTGGAAAAGACAATCGGTATTTGACAGCTCTCAAGAGCAGCTCATGTGAACTGACTGGAATCTGTAATAACTTCAGGGAGCTTCCTCCTGCAAGTCTCTCCTTGTAGACAGTGTGTGAAGAAACCACATAACAATCACTTCCTCTTTCTCTCCAGCTGACTGTTTTCTGATGACTATGGAAGTCTTAGTCACACACAACAACATTTGTTAACTGCATTTCTGAGCTCTTGGTGATGTCCAATCCAAAACTCTGCAGAATTTAAATTCTGACTTGAGCCATGAGGTGTAGCACAGCGGAGCAGAAACCATGTTGTCTTCAGCTACAGCAGTACAAAGTCACAGTACTCCACTGTGTTAGCTGACAGATGAGCCTGAGACATGATATGACATCACAGTCAACGATGAAAGTTGACCCGAATCTGAGGAAGAGATTCAAACCATATTATCACTGAAAATAGAAAATTAAAGCAGGACCTGAAACATGAATCTTGTCAGCAAACTGAATCCAAATATCTGCCATTTCTGACGGGAGAGTGAGAACACTTGACGTTCTCTGGCATTTGCTTCGCAAAGTTTAAATAGCTCCTATTGCTGATGAAATTTCCATTTGTACTTGGGCAGACGATCTACTATACCTACCCTACTATACTCCCTTCCCACAAAAACACGCCTGCCAGATTTGTCTGGATTTTCCAGATTTTTCCAATTAGACAAGGAAATGAGCAGCAGCATGAGAGGTATCCATGCTCCATCTACCCATGAGTTCCTAAAGGCAAAAGCTAGCAGCTGGCCTTTCACATCTTCAGACAAGTTGCAGATGTGGCAGGCATCAAATCAAACCCTTCTGCAGCTTTGGGTCTCACAGCAGTATCATCACGCTCCTGGAAGATAACAAGGTTCTCTTAAATCTGATGAGAACCTGAAGAACAAACAGGATGCTTTCTTCCTTACGTCATTGTAGCAGTATCTATGGCAGCATAAACGTTTTCTGGTAGCAATATTAGACTTTTTGTTCAAAATATTGTACAGGTTTGTCCATGTGTGTACACATGGATATGGCGCCTCAGTTTCCCCAGCTATAAAGTTAGGATGATACTAAGCTCCTCTGTAACTCACATTGAGTTTTGCTAATAAATCCACTGTATCACAGCTAAGTATTATTAATTATGATTATTATGTGGGGCTCTGGCATAAGGTAGTAGAGCATATTGAGATTCCACATGTTGTTATTTCATTACACCAAGGAGTATAAATCACACACTGTGAACAAGAATAATCTATTTTCAGTCCACTTAAAGACAAATTTCAAGTATTCTTTTCCATCCTCATTATTTCCTGCATAAGTCGAAGATGGCTCATTACTTTCTTCATCTTCAACTCTGTGCCCCATTTTTTATTTATAAGAGCCCATCTAAAAGAAAGCATATGATATTTTCCTCCTCTTACACATGACAGGTTGTACTTCTAGTATGACAGTATGATACGTTCCAACCATCTTGTTTGGAAACAAGAAAAGTATTCTAAATTCTATGTACTGCCCTCATTATAATTGTGGGAGGCCCAATACAAGTTGAGTTGCTTGACCACTGTCCTACAGGCCTAGCATAGCTTCACTTGTTTGCTTGCATATTCTGACCCCATAGCCTGACAACTTCCAGCTGGCAGAGACGAATAGGACTACTGAGTAACCTTGCAGATGTGTCCATTTCTGCATATCACAGCACATAAGACAAAATACACAACCTGTACACTTACAGCTGCACATAGATAATGGTGATAGGAACACCAAGTTATCCTGAACGCCTAGGAGTACACTTTTTCATTGCCAAGGGGCATATTTTTATACAGCCCCTCCTATCACCAGATGTAGTTTTGACTACCCCAATTATAATCGTGAGAATGGAATGTAGTTAAGGGTGAAAACCCAATGTAGGTAATTAGCATATATGAGAATGAGTAGAGAGGTAATTAGGTGAAAGCTGTTTATGGAAGGGTATAAGAAGTCACTACTTAGACAAAGGGGTGCGCTCCATTAACACCTGACTCCACATGAGGTGCTGCTGGTCGAACCAGAGGCCACTGACTCCCTGGCGGGGCCCCTGAAGAAAGCCGTTCCTGTATACAGCCTTCTGAGTAACTGCTTAGCTCTCCAGGCTTAGTGAGCATGATATATTGTAGTTAAGTTATTTAATGTATCTAACTAGTATATTTATAGAAAACCTTGCACATTAAACCTTATTGATCTGCAAATTGGTGTACCATGTCTCACTGGCATCCACACTGATCTAAGTGGCCAGTATCAACAATTATCATCACTAATATGTGCAAGACAATCTTTACTGCATGCATGGGATATCTCCATTTCTTATATATTTGTTAGTGTTCTTGATTATGTGTTTATGAGAAAATCTGATGAGTAAAACCAAACTGGAAGTCCACCAATCTTCTCCAGTCTCTTGAATTTAAAAGCATCTTTTCCATCTCCCTGCACTGCTGTTCCTTGCAGTTTTGAAGATCAGTACCACAGCAGCTATCTTCCAGTCTTCTGGTATTCAGTCCCTTCTGACTTCAGAAACTGCCAGTGGTTCAGGGAATATGACAGCAAATTCTATTAACACCCGAGGATGCATCTCATCCAGACTTGCTGAATAGGCTGCACCACGTTTGGATTTTCCAAGCATTCCCTTGCCCATTTTGTGTCATATATATTTTCAAAAGCTTTTCCATGCTTCTGGCCACCAAAATCCTGGACTCTGGACACAGCCTGAGCAAAGAGATTTTTTGTACAACTGTACATTAGAGATCCTTCCCAAGCAGGCCAGCTGTTTGCTGGCTGCTGCTATAGCTTTGGGGTTGCAGCAGCCCACACGCTTCTCGTGAGTTCCCACAAGGGGTTGGTTGGTGAATCTAGAGTCACAGATCCATTCATCATCGCCTCCTTCCCAAAGCCATTTTCTATTCTGGAGCACTAGGATTCCCCTTACAAAGCTGTGTCTTGGATGTTATGGGGTGTGCTAGTTATCGAAATGGCAGGATTTGCTCAGAAGAGCCCCAAATTCTTTTCTTTGCCAAGAGAGTCAGTGTAGGAGCCAGGTTGTAATTCAGGATTTTTAGTAACTGTATTTTGAGCTTGTCCAAATTGACTATCACCATGACATCTCAGCAATCTCAATTAGATAAAGACAGATCTTAAAAGAGAGTTCAGTAAATTAGCAATTCTAGAATCACCTTTTTGTTTAATTGCCTTACTTGTATATTAATGGGTCTTTAGCATTCCAGATTCTTCTAGCAGACCATTCCACAGATAAGTTTCCTTATAAGATTTTAATGTTCTTTTGGTGAACCAGTATTCTTTTTTTTGTAAGCCTTTCTTATCCATCCCCCCACCCCATCTCTCTTTTAACTCCGTTTACTGTCTATTTTTCTGTATTTCCTATTTCTGTTTTTCAAGTTGATCTTTCCCTGATCTTGTCTTTTCCAATTCACTTTTCATTCTATATTTGTCAGTCTCCCTTTCACATTTCCCCCCTCCTTTGTCTTTTTCTTGTTCTCCAAATCTCCTGTGTATCATTTTCTTCTCACTTCACTAGCCCCTCACTGACTGAAGTGGCAGGTGGAATGAGCGGGAGCAATGTGCAAATTGATTTGGAGAGTATCCATGAGTTGGAGCTCGGCAGCTCCTTCTCTAAGCAGACCAGTCATGGATTCTCTGCAAATGGATTTGCACATCACTTCCACTCATCAGTCCACCTGCCTTTTCAGACCAATTCAGGAAGAGCAAGAACAGATTTTTCTAACATTTAGAACTGCATCTACATCACAGATCCTCCAGCAAAACATCATGCACAGTTCTCTCACCTGCACAAGAGGCAAGAGTTTAGAAATAGTAAGATATGTTCACAAAACACAGCTCAGCCTAAACCCAGGTAAAGTCTGTATTCATGTAATAATGAAACATTTTAAAGTTTACGATTAATGAACATTGAATACAGTTCATTGATATCAACTATTTTTATAACGGATGAAGATTTCTTAACCAATTCAATTCAATTCAATTTCATTTAATTGTTTTAACAGAACACAGCTATATTTGCACCATAGATAGCATCTTAACATGATTGGGGCTCTACCCTGATGAATAAGTTTCAAATATTCAGGCTGTAAACTCCAGGATATTTAGAGATGTGCCAGGCTGAAAGATGAGGAATTTAAAGTGAGGAATCCAAATATAGAGCTAGATATCTGAAGTTGTCAACTACAATGAGATTGCCAGACAGTATTATAACCCTAAAATTATTATTCTTTTCCGGTTCTATCATTGTTCTTAATGCACTTCATATTTCTTCTTTTCTACATGCCTTTGCAAAATGAGAGGATTAAAAATGTGTGCCAGAAATAAGGAGATTGGCTTTAGAGCAAGTGTCAAGGCTACCCAGGCCATCAATACTTATTTTTCATTAGCATTAGTGTTGACAAGTAATTCATTAACTTCATGAGCTTGTGTGCAGGTCAAGCTAATTTTAGCATCAACAACAAAGGCAAAGTTTATGTCAGTACTGATTTTTTTTTTTTAATTTAACATTTTTATTTAAGGTCACTGAAATTTCAAACCTATCCTAACAAATGGAAGACAATCTCATTGACTTCAATGGGTTCTGGATCAGGCATAAATTGCGCATTAAGAATATTCACAATTCCTTGCTTATCCACTTCACTCAAATTTACTGACATCAATACATCTCCAGCTGCCTTTTCAAGTATTTTGATAATTTTGTAATAGGTACATTAATGAAGCTATGGCGAAAATCTTTTAAAGTTTAAAATTCTTAGACTGTGTAGTCCTCCAAGAACAAAAATCAAAACCAAACCATTAAGAACAATATTTAAAAAGGTTGTGCATCTCCTTTTCATTCTACACTTTGATACAAAATAGCTTTCAGTGATATGCAGCAATGCCCCATGTTCTGAGATCACAAAGAGAACTGTGAGGATCTGTGTGGGTTGACAGGAAAGCCTTTCCATTTCACAAAAAAAATTAAAGATTTTGAAATTTGTTTTTGTTTCAATGCAGAATGAAATTGAGGCCTTTATAATTTTTTCACGAGACACACCTATCCCAGAATAGCCAAAAGCCCAGCAGCTAGGGCACTTGTTGGGATATGGGAGACCATGTTCAAGTACCAGCTACCCCTGATTCTGTCCATGGACTTGAACCTGAGTTTCCCACGTCCTAGGTGAGTGCCCTGACCTAACCACCGGGTTATGGAGACAGTCTCTCTCAACTCCTTTTATTGGAACTGTTCCACTTCATATAAAATAATTATTCATTGGGCTTGAAAAAGACTGACTATAGCTCAGTGACTTGTTTAGGGCAGTCTCCTGGGATATAGGAGACCCTGGTCTGAATCAGGCAGAGAAGAGATTTGATCCTGGGTGTCCTACAGCCCAGGTGAAAGCCCTGAACCACCAGGCTTTTGGCTATCCTGGGGCTGATCAGCTTGTCTTTCCCGATTTAACCTGAAATTCTGCCCTGGGTCTGAAAAGCATTCAGGACAGAAGATTTTTCAAAAAAGATATGTTTCCATGAAAGATTTTGGTTTCAACAAATCAGCTTTTTCAAGAAAAAATTCTGGACCACTTCTACTCCATAACGTAACTGCCAGTGAGTGAAAAACAGTGGATTTTTTAAGAAAGCAGACAATTTCTACAAACAATACAGGGCTTTTGTAAGAATTTTACCTCTGTGACTGAGAAGATGTAAGGGTTTTCTAAATTCCCTTAAAATACAACTGAATCAAGGGGGCTATCAGAGAGAAAAATGCAGTGGGGGAGTGTGGTAGGGAAGAGAAGGACAATGTGAGAACTTGAAAGTATGCAAAAATTAATTCTCCTCTCGTCTTATAGAGTACTTTCCATTCCATTATCCCTTGGGTACATTTTTCCCTCCCACAATCCACACCTCCATCCCTCTCTCAAAAATGAAATTAGAAAGCAATAAATATAACTTGAAGATGTTAAATACTAACATTATTTCTTTTTTGAACATCATTTTCATGTTACTGTGAGTGCTGATCATGAGGCTACGATTCCGTTTTAGACATGGCAGCAAACGAATTTTTATCCTTCTGTCCCCCCTCCTTCCATTGTGGTGCACTTCTCGTTGCTTTAAGTGAAATGTAGTCATCATTTATGGAAAAAATAGCACAATTAAGCCAGGTGAATAGTTTTTGTTTTGTTTTAAATGTATTGGACCAAATGCTCAAGTTGAGTAAACTGACACAACTCCACTGAAGGCAATGTAAACACTCCAAATTAGTCCAATTGAGGATGCAAGCCATATTTTCTGACATGTTAAAAACAACCAAAACAACAGTTAGTCAATTTTACTTCCTGATTTTCTCATATAGCTGCAAAAAAATTGCTTTACCACCATATGGACTTTGTTCATGTGAAATCCCACTTCAAGTGACTGATGCACACATACCCTGCAACTACGTGTTACAGTTAAGTAGCACACCTTAAGAACAGACTGCAGTTTTTTATGTGCAAAAAATAACCAATATTAAATAATACATGTAAATATTTAATACTTTAAATATTAAAGCCACCTATGAGAGTGCATGCCACTCCTGGTTTTTGATAACCAAAAACTTAAAACATATTTACTCTTTGGAAAGCATATGTACTCTTTGTTAAAGCCAAGTGTATACAGGTTGGTAGCTTGCACTCAGTTTCAGGCTGATGCAGTTCGAAATAGCTGAGATATTAAACTTTAGAACAGTCAGAATTTTTGAGAACGGCATTCGGCATGAAGGAGATATGGGCAACATAGTAATACAAGCAAAAGTCAACAACAACTAATTAGCTACAATTAAGCCACTCTTATTGGTTCTTCTACACAAACTATTGAGACAGTCATGAATGGAAACCAAGTGTTATCTTTTTCTGGCTACTTTGGACTATATAGTCAGTCGCATTTTCACGATAGCTACACAAAAAATACCACGTTTGGACGTATGCTGATCCAGCTACTGAGTAAGGACAAGCAAAGGTTAGTAGTAGGCTGCCCACACCAGCAACACCAGCAGTCACTATAGCAACAGCAGCAATAATAGGAGCAAGTTGGTATTGATCTTTCTATCCCTTGCTTCCAGCATTCTTCAGCTTAGTCTTATACTCCGCTGTTTACTGTACAATTGGCTACTGTTACAGAAGCAGTTCACACATCCCTGAGGCACAGAAGTTAGCTGGAAACAATAGTGCTTAGAAGGCCCAGAGGGCATAAAAAAAAAAATCACTGATTTCTGGTCTAAGCAGCTAAATGCAACAGGCAGCAAAGCAAGAGCAATCTGAGGAAGTCACCAAATGTAGTCTTATTTTAGGTGCTCTCCATCTAGATTTCATATTTCCTGTGAATTCTCCTTCCAATCTTAATCTTAATCTCCAATTCTCCTGTTCAATCTTAAGTATTTGTAACAGGCAAGACACTGCAATAGCTAGCCAGGTGCCAAAAATTGAAGAGGATTTGGCATAGCATGGTCTGTACTCAGTGGAAAGCCTGTTACATCATGCAAGCATGTTGAAGAATAGCATTGAGTCAAGAAAGACAGAGAAAACAGATTTCTTGCAACCACTGAAGAAACTTTCAAATTAACAGCGAGATTGGCACTCATATTAAAATAAATAAAAGACAACCAACTTCTAAAAGAAATTTTGGGTCAGACAGAGAAATAATCACAACATGTAGGACAAAAATGCCACATAATATTGTGTAAAATTGCTAAATTACAGCACAGTATGTTGTCAACATTCCTATATGGTTCAGCTGCAAAATATTTTTTACAGGGCTTTTCTCTGCTGGCAGTCTGAATGAAAGTAGTAGATTGTAGCTGTCTGCATGACTTCATCCTCACGCTTAACATTTCTGGTTAGAATAAGCAAAGAAGGAAGAGTAGTTTAAAATGTAGAAGTGAATTAAGAATGCTCTTCAGACCCCACTATATAATCATTGAAGAATGAGCTAGAATAGTTAATAGAATAAGTCCCTAACTAAGAACAGTAGGCTGCCTAAGTTGAAAGGAAAGAAGAAAAACATTCTTGCAAGCCAGTTCATCTCTTCAATCTTAGGTACAATTGCCTTACTCCAATTTTTTAAACTAGTACAAGGTTAACTTTCCTGAAATCAATTATATTGGCATAACACTGTTGTAATGCAGTGGTATACTAGGCCATATGTGTCAAGAAACAGTCGAATTTACAATAATTAGATATGAACCATCGCTTTCTGAAAGTGATTATAAAAATCAAACTAGCACAACTTCAGGAAAATATGCCACCACTGTTCCAAAGAAAGTGCAAAGACAATGAAAATGTCAATTTCACTATTAGACAAGTTTATTTTATTTTTTGTATTAATTATGTTTAAATGTTTACACTGAACAAAAGAAGGACTGAACTTGGAAAACTAAACAATCAATACATTGTAAGCTTTTAAAACTGATGTGAAGATAATGATTATATTATAATCCAAACAAATTATAACAAGATATGATATTTAAGTGCTCTGGGAACTCTGTTAATAACAAGTCTCCCATCATAGCTCAAAGAGGCAAATAGCCATGGGTCTGCTGAGGACCATTCCACTGCATATACACTGTCTTCATGTTCTTCATAGGTAGCTATTATGCTGTCCTGAAGGGGCTCTTTAGTCCTGGAATAAAAATAGTAAAGAGCAGTGACTGTACCTGATTTATAAAGCACTATAAATGTCACAAACAAAGATATACAGGCCCTGATTTACTGTACTGAAGTGGGCTCTGTGGATACACTGTTCTACACACGCCAACCTCTAATGCTTAGGTTTTATAAAATAGAGCATGATCGTGTCGATATTACAATGGCCATTAGTAGGGAGTGGTGATTCTCATTTTCACTACCTAAAATGTCAGTTAATCACAGCTCAAGGAAGCTCTAGGTCTCATGGAAGAAACAACTTGTTGCTTACCCTAAGCACTTCCATTTAAAAGAAGCTTAATATAAACTACAGGGCATAACAAAAAAGCAAATCATTAAATACATTTCCTCCCCAGATTAACATAAGGTCTAAGAGAAATCTCTCAAGCGCACCTCCCCCACATTATTATACTTTTATTAATGTATTAAATGCATTTTGAATCTGTTAAAACTAGATTTATGGCTGAATGCGTAATGTAACCAACTAAGGACAAAACTCAAAGATTCTGACCCCGAGTGCTTTTTAATTCAGCAGGCCTGATTCTGCAGTCCTTACTCAGGCAAAGTTCCCATGTGAGTTCTGCAGAATTGGGCCCATAATCTCAAGAGCAGTGGAAGGCAGAGGAAGGGAAAGGCTTGAACTGCATTATTTTAACCTTTTCTCTTCTCCTGCCCATTTCACAAACATATATTAATATTAGCTCCAGTGGAGAAGCTTTCTTGCTTTTTGACCTTATACATCACCTAATACCTTTGAGCACCTGGTAATTGGAATGTTAAGAGACAGATAAGGTCTTTTATACCACAAATGTGGTGCGTTGAATTTTAAACATTCTTCAATTTCCGAAGTATACAATATCGATTGATAGTATGGTACAAACAGTGCACACATCCTTTCTTGGCCACATTCACAGATCTAATCCCTTTTCCAATTAAATGCCACTTCAGTACATTTTTCTGTAGGTGAGTGGGTTGTGAGTTTTCAGCAGATGACGTCAGATTTCTCTCCTGTCTGATGGAAATCAGTGAGGCTTTCAGAAGCATCACCCTAGCCCCCAGAAACACACTTGTATTACAGCTGCCATCCTCCGACCAGAAGGATATGACAGGGAACCCTATGAATGTCACTCAATCACTTAACGAATACAGCTACGACAGAAATGAAATGTTGTTGTTGGCTGTCTCTGCCCTTTAACACCATTCGCCCAGAGTTCAAAGCATGAATCTCTACAAGAACAACAAGCGTAAAAACAAATCTGGTATAGAATTTGTATGGCTTTCAGGGCTGCATGTAGTATTATTGCTGGTCCACCTAATCAGTCATGAATTTAAGATCACAATTAAAATTAAATTCAATAATTAACAAAACTCTAATATTGCAGTTTCAAGGACCATCATCTTTTACTTACAATATTTTAGGGAAACTACCATAAATGTCACAGAAGAGATTACATACAGCTTATTGGTTAATTGTGCGTAGGATGTATTCTGCACAGCTCTTGAAAGTGTACTTTGACACTCCATCTAATAGCAGATCTACTAAACTCACAATGCACATTTCATCTCCTGTATAGTGTTTTTTTGACTCCTTGTTAACTGACATGCCTGGTTAAGAGAAAGTTGGTCATGTCCCCAGATAGCAATGTGCCTCACGCAATGCTCACCCACTTATCCAAAACTCTATTATTCTGAAGGTTTCACATGTCTCTTTGGATAAGCAAGGGAGCAATGCATGGTGCACATTGCTATCAAGGGACATGACCGACTTTCAGTGAACCAAGGGTTTCAGTTAACAAGAGATTGGATAAATGGGGATGGATAAGCTGCTAGTTTACACTATTTTCTGTATGCAAGATATGACATTGGTGTATCAATTCAAATGATATATTTTGTATGGTTTAATGTCAATAAATGAAGAGGGATTGTATGTTTCAGGAAAGAAGTCTTGCATTAGCAGATGAACTACTGTTCTGTATTTCAGTTCAACTCTGTTATTTTGAACCCTTGTTTATTGTTCCTTCTTTGATGAATTTCCCTCTAAGGATTAAAAGTAATCCAGTAGTATTCCAAAAGGACAGCATACTGCTAAAAATAATTCAGACCACGTGAGCTCACGACTAGACATGGTAGCATTTTACAGTTTCTTGCTCCATAATGTACACCTGAACTTGGGATATCTCTACTAAGAAACTGATGAAAGCATAACCTATGCAACTTACATAAAAGACTAGATACTATACAAGATACTGAGGCAAATATTGAACTCAGGATGAAAATTACTGCAGGAACAGGACAGAAGGTCCCATAGAAACATATAAGGGGTCAGCTGAGAGGGCTGATAGCCTGGTCTGCTCAGACGCACTTGGTTAATCTAGAATGTGTGTGTGTATATGTGTCCGTGTCTGTCTGTGTGTGGGGGGGGGGGAGAAGAGGAGAGGGAGGGAGGTATTTGAATCTGGGGCTGGAGGAACCCAGCCCTGAAAACCTTAGGCCCTGCAGGATAACTCCATTGGGCGGGGACTTGTGGCCATATGAACACACAAGTAACACAATTAATAGAATCACACACACCCTTCCAGGAAGGTGACCCTAATAATTGAGAATACCTCAAGGTGACGGTCAAATCTGATAACAGCCTTGTATTATTTTGGTAACCCAATAATCCCAGAGGATATGCAATTTGATACTATGGAAAGCTAGGATGCTTACAGAACTTCAGTTTCAGAATCCTAGGACAGAGATTTCACTGGTTTGTCTGTTTTGATCAAGTTGAAAATCAGTTTTATGTAGACCAAGAAGCAGCTGAGATCCCCGATACATCAAACAACTGATGGGTCACCCAGTAAGATTTAGGCTGGACAGGTTGGCCGTAAGAATTTACTTTAGCGAAAGAAACAGATGTTTTCATAGACAATAAGTAAAGTGAGTGGTCCATCAAGTAAACCATCAGTAAATTAAGATTTATATATGAATTTGATTTATCTAAATCTGCTCTTCGATTGTTTATATCAGAATGTATTTAACAATGTTTCTATTTTTGATTATCTATTACTTTATTATTCCCTGACATAGCAATAAACAGTATCATGCTTGAGTCTGTAATTGTTGATTAACTCTTATGAGAATGTCTAACTGCTTTGTTCAAAATGTTTTTATGAAGAAAGGAATATTACCTGTGACATGGCTCATCTAGTGCACCAGAGGTTTATGTTCCTGGCCTACTACTTTCTTGGAGGAGTAGTTGGGCTTGATTATATTCTGGGTTTATGTGTTTAAGAAACACACTGGTCATTATTTCTTCCTTGTAATAAGTTTTCCTCAAAAAGTTGCTTTAGTGTTTACTTTTCTTATACCATTTGAACAGCTTCTTTTCAGCAGACACATCTACTTGCCGATCTGTTTAGCAAAGTTCTTGGACTGCATCCACCGCCACATATATCTATATATAGATAGATATATAGACAGACAGATAGATAGATATCCATCCATCCATCCTGCACAGCTTTGAGATCTGTGTCAGAGAGCTGGTGCTGGGTAGTTTTTCCTCTTTGCTATCCTATTTGTATAGCATGACTGACAGTTTCTCCCAGGAAAGGAGGGGAGCTTTCATTTCACTAGCTAACTTTGTGGTTAACTGTGTTACAGTCTTATAAGCAAAACCTCTTTAGCTTTGGACAATTGTTTTCATGTAGAGTGCTGTTACTTCCGATCACTGTTCGTGATAACTCTCACTTAGGTTTACAGTGCTTCTGATTCCATCTTGTCATCAAAAACTTCAGTTAAAAGGAAGTTTAAAGAAGAGCCATCAGAAATCATTAATTCTCCATCAGAACAAAAGTTAAATCTTGTTCAACCTAAAAATTGTTTAGAAATAAACCCAATCCATTAGAGTGGAAACAATATGCAGCAGGGGTCCGCAAAGTGCGGCCTGAGGGTCAAGCATGCCCCACAGAGTCCTAAAATACACCCTGCAGATACCCTCTCCCTGTAACTGCAGGATAGAGCTGATCAACTGCAGGATTTTATTGCTGGTAAACTCAAGCAACATGGTATATTTGTTTCTCTATTAAGGAAGATACAAGTCCTAGCAAATATCATGGCTGTGTGAATTTATTTGATTTTATAGATTTCCAATGTGGCCCTCATCATAACCAATTTTGACAGAAATACAGCGTATCAGCTGAATATTACTCCTAGTTCAGCTTATTTTTATATTACTTGTATGGAAAAGGATCAATCATTTTTAACCATTCATGCAATAGAAAGACCAGTCATTTTTTCACATCAGTAAAATCTCAATCTCTTCAACAGAAACACATCTTTAAAACACATGAAACCTGAATTTTAAAATAGAATTGAATTGGTGGTTAAATATGATATGTTTACTAACTTGAGTGAAGAAATTTATAGGAAATAATTATATTGGTTAAAGACAAAATAATGTAAGAATTGGAAATTGCTGTTTGTTGGATTTGACCTAGTTTCTCAGACACCCTACCGACAAAGCTCCAACCACAGACATTCTCACAGTGCATTCACATAAGTATCTTTTAATTAGGTCACTTTGTTAGGTGATGCTAAACAGTAATCCTATGATTTCTAGATTTCTCTTACTGAGATGCAAAAACCACAATCTTTTATAAAACAGTCAAGATTAATACTATGTTTAAGGTGAAAATACCTTAAAACCTGCTTAAGGAAAATCATTTGGTAGACATGTTTGAGAATATCAATATTAAAATATATTCATTTGCTGAGTTTACGCATAATAGATATATTGCTAATAAAGTGACAAATCAGATATTGTATCGTATTTTTCCTAAATTTTAGAAATTAAAAGTAAACTGCAAGGGTGCATTTGAATACGAGGTTTAGCTCTAGGACTGAAGAAAAAGTTACTGACCTTATAGTAAACTGGAGTTCCTCAAGTTGTGTGGTCCCCATCTGTATTCTACTGGGGGGAGGCATGAGATTTATGCACCCCGAGCAGGAGAATTTTGAAAGAAGTATCTATTGGTCACAGCGCCCTGCCTCACCTTGCGCCTCTTCTAGAGATAAGGGGAAGGACAGTCCAACTGCCTCTCCTTCTACTGCTAGAGTCTAGGGGATTTATTGATTGTTTTCGTCCTCTGCAGGTAAAAGGCTAAGGCCCGGTCTATACTTACCTTCGGATTCGGCGGCAGTCGACGAGAGATACACAAGTGTTGTAAATCACTTGCGTATCTCCTGTTGACTTTGCAGTGTCTCCTCCGCGCACCGTCCACACTGCGCACCGTCGAAGGGAACAGCGTTGCCATTGACGCAGCGCTACGCCACTTACCAGTGTGGTTTTCCCGCATTGCTTGCTGGATCAACTGAGTGGGTCTACACAGACCGCTCAGTTGATCCAGAGCAATCAATCTGATGGCGGCAAATTTGCCGCCATCAGTGTAGACCCAGCCTAAGGCTTGCCTAATGTTCAGGGAATGGAACCTCCTTTCTTCTAAGGATGCATAAGGTTTTGGGAAGAACACAGTTAAGTGGATAAAATGGCTACCAGGAATGAAACCTTCATGGATAGGAGAGATGGAACAAGAAACTAAAGGTTCAAAAGGAGGCTTAGTGAGTACTGAGAGAACAAGGTTCAAGTCCCACTGAAGAATTTTTTTTTTTTTTTAAACAGGCGGAAAGGATCTGATTAGGCCTTTCCAGAATCTGCTACTCAGAGAGCATGCAAAGATCAAGTAGCCCTGTGAAGGCAGATGGTATGCTCTGATTGCTGAGAAGTGAATCCATAATGACCTAGCTGACAAACTTGCTGCCTTCAAGGACAGAAGTCCCAAATGAAAGGAACATCTGTGGCTTCTGGAGAAATATGTCTGATGTGCCCAGACAGAGAAACGCTTCCACTAGGCTAGGTAACATTTATTAATGGAATACTTCCTACTGTTAGAAAGGATGTGTTGGAGGCCTACCTTGGCCTGAGTTGCTTGACCACTGTTTGAGGCTTAGCCTCAGCAGCCTGACTGCTTTTTACAATTGGCAGAGACCAACAGAGTGCTGAGTAACCTTGTGGTATCTCAGGCCCGGTCTACACTTACCTTCCGGATTCGGCGGCAGTTGATGGGAGATACGCAAGTGATGTAAATCACTTATGTATCTCCCATTGACTTTGTGACGTCTGCTCCGTGTGGCGTCCACACTGTGCTGCGTCAAAGGGAACAGCCCAACAGCCCAAGGCAGCGCTATGCCACTTACCAGGGTGGTTTTCCTGTGTCGCTTGCTGGATCGACTGAGCGGGTCTTGTTGAGGGAAACGAAGATGGATTCTCTCTTTTCCAGGGGAACCAGTCTGACTAAATGGCTGACAAAGCATGAGATGGAAAGTGCCTTTCTTGCAGATGTTTAATTTATTATGTGTAGCAATAAGAAGATAGTTTTGAGGCTTAAGGTGCCAGTAAGTATAGAATGAGAAGGAAGACCTTGCAACTTAGATAGGAAGAGTTGAAATTGGGAGACTAAGGAATTCCTTAGATAAGGAGTTTTTTAGTTAGTATTGCCATGGAAACTGTGACATAAATAGACTTGTTTGTGTAAGACTATATAAGCTTTAAGAAATGTATGCTTAGGGTTACCCTGACCATCGGGCCACCTCCTTACGTAAAGAAAAATAAACTTTGACTTTGCTGACCTCCTGTCTGGCTAATTTGGACCATCTGCTGGGCAACGGACATGTAAGTAAGGACCCCTGAGTTTGGGTTCCTTGACAGTCTACACAGCCCACTCAGTCAATCCAGAGCAATCGATCTGACGGCAGCCGTGTGGACCCAGCCTCAGTTTCTGCACACTATAGCAGATAGTAAATGGTGTGGGTTTTGTACAACACAGCAAATAGCTTGTTAGTTTATAGTTGTATATAGATAGAGATGAACAAGGACAAGAGTTTATACATTTTACATTAAGGTGTGTCCTTTCCCACCGCCTCTTCCACTGGCAGATGTTGTTTTGCTTCAATTATCATAGTAAGAACATAAATATGTAGTTAGTATTAACAATGAAGCATAGAGAAAATGATGGATATAAGAACAGCAGCCAAGATAAGCGAATGAAAGAACAATGTGTATAGAAACGTGTAAAAAGCCACAACCCAGGCAAGGGGGCACGCTTCATCACCACCTGATTTCGCATGAGACGCTGTTGGCCTGATCCACTGGCAGAACTCCTGAAGCAAGCCACTCCTGTATACATCATCTTGAGTATACATACAACTCTTTGGGTCTAGTGAGTATGATATTTTGTAGATTATTTTTGGCTTTGTATTGAAATATCTAAGAAGTCTTGAAACATTACACCAAAAACTAGGCTCTGAGATGAAGAAGTTGTGGCTTGGGATGCCTGATTTTGGTGTTCCCTTGAGTCAGGATATCAGGAATAACGATCAGTGTCCAAGATGACATGTATAAAAGGGCTCAGGAACCAAAACTGTGTGTGCCGGTCTGGAGCAACGATAACTCATGCATTGTCTTGCCGAATCTTGTGCAAAATTTGAGGCAGGAATGATAGTAGAGGGAAAGCATACTTCAGATGATCTAACAATGGAAGGAATAGAGCCATGCCCAGTGAGTGGCAACCCAAGACTCCTCTGAGGAGCAGTATATGTTACACTCCCTGTTTGTTTAGGAAGCGAACAGGTCCCTGGTGGGGTTCCCCCATGGAGCAAAAATACTGGTTATCACAGAATTGTGAAGCTCCCACTCGTGATCAACCTCATAGTGACTGATGAGAAAGTCTGCGAGCACATTCTGTTTTCCTGGCAGGAAAAGTTTACCTGCTAACAGGGTAATCTGATTGCCAATGCACCAGTTCCAGAGACTGACTGCTTCTGCACACACAGGAGGGGATCTTGCTCCTATTTGTTGATGTAAAAGATGCTCATGATGTTCTCTGACTTCATAAGGGCTTGGTGACTGTGAATGAACAGGAAAAACATTTTGCAAGCCTGTCTTTTTGGGGACTAGGAAATATGTTGAGTAAAAGCCTCTCCCTTGGTACTGAAGAGGAACCTACTCTATCTTTCCCCATTCAGATAGAGATTCCACTTCTTGTCTGAGAACATTCTCCTGGGAGTAGCCCCCCAAGAGGGAGTGAGCAAGGTGGTTTTGGAGGGGGTAGGGATGCAAACTATTGTACAGCTGGAATGGATGATGCTGAGCACCTGTCTGTTATTATGCTAGACAACCCCTAAAGAGTGTGGGGGAACTGGGAGGTGTTGGACTCAGTGGCTTGCAGCTCTCGAGTTCCTGTCAAAAATAACTTCTAGCCAGGGGCTGGGACTGGTACTCTCTGAAGAAGGTGTAGGGAAGTGGGTCTTTTGAGTCTCTGCCTCTTACGGGGTCTCTCTCATAAGTCTCTCTGATGGAAGAACTGTTGAGCCATGGGCCTGGGCTTGTATTGTTGCTGGTGGAATTTTCCTCTTAAGGGCAAGTGTATATTCCCAGGGAATGGAGGGTGGTGCTAGAGTCCTTTAAAGTATATAAATACATACCTGTTTAATCAGAAGATGGATAAATCTCATCAAAGGGCATTCTGGACCTGCATAGAAAGCCCTGAAATATGAAGCATGACTCCCTGCATCACAATGGCAGGCAGTAGCCATTGTCCTGGAAGATGTATCAGCTCCATCTACCGCTGATTGAAGAGCGGTCCTGGCAACCATTTTGATTTCTTGTATGAAAGCCTGGAAACAAGCTGTGTCCTGCTGTGGGAGACTGTCGAAGTCTACGAATTTTTAATAGTTTGGGAAGTCTCACTTAACCAGTAATGCTTGGCAATTGGCTATCCTGAACTGTAGGCAAGAAGAAGAAAAGACCTTCCTTTCCAATAAGTCAAGACCATCACCCTTCTTATCAGTTGGGATAGATCAGGGGTGTTGCTGCCTAGATCTCTGCGACAGCTTGAACCAATAAAGAATTAGGAGCAGAGTGACAGAACAGAAATTCCCCTCCCTTGGCTGGGATAAAATAGCATTTCTCTGCCCTCTTAGAGGTAGGGGCAGAGGTAGCTGGGATATGCCAGGCCACTTGAATTGGCTCCAGGTTGGCTTCATTAACTTGGAGCACTATCTTGCTGGAGCCAGAGGACTGAAGCAAGAGCTTATGTTGAGGATCCTGAATCTCCTCAAGAAGAATCTGCAGCTCCACTGCAATTCTACCCAAGAGTTCCTGGAATTGCTCATTGTCATCAGGAGGGGATGGAGACATCAGAGTTGCTTCCTCATCTGGCGATAAAGACAGAAATCTTGTAGGAACGGGTGGAACTGCTTGATCCAATGTGTACTCCTCAGCAGGATCTGGGGGTCACTCTGGTTGTTCCCTCAAAGGGGAGGGAAGGGGCAGGATGGTACTAGTCTCAAGGCCCTGAATATGGCCAACAGGACAGGTTGAGTGGGGATTGCTATGGTCCCCAGAGGCATGGGGTACCAATGGTTTCAAGGCATTTGAGATGGAAGTTGGTTCCAAGCTGGCCCAGGTCTTCTGAGCAGGAAGGCATGTATTGGAGGACAAAAGCACAATGATTCATTAGGCGGGTCATAATCTCCCTATGAGTAGAAAACCAATTCTGGTCTCAACAGTACCGATGCAGATGCTGGAGGGAAATCAGAGCCTGAAGATGTAATGGGAGACAAATTCCTTGAACAGGCCAACTCCCCTACTGGAGTAATAATCTCTCTCAAAAAAAAGGGAAAATGAAGGCATGGGAGACTCTGGGTCTGGGAAGGCAAAGATCTCCTCAGGAGAAGCATAGGCCTCAGCTCTTCCTGGAGCAAGAGGGATCCTGTCCACCTGAATTGCCAGAGCCACTGTAGAAGCAGGCTGTGCCACATCAGCTGATGATAAAGATGGAACTGTGGATGCCAGAAGATCCTGAGTTTGTGCCTGGGAGGAACTGGTACCGCTGGATCGCAATCCCATGCTGATGGAGCCTTAGACTTGTGGGCTTTCTTATCATGCCTCTGAGACTTACGATGACTTATCTTGCGCTGAGATATTGCGTGGTGGATCTGACTTCTTTGAAGTGGATTTGGAGGAAAGCTTAGCCTCATGCTTATGAGAATGCTCCATGTTTTCCCAACAAAACCCCAACAAGGTATCTTGTTGTGGTGGTTGACTCCTTCACTCTTGATCTGGGCCTTATAGCAGGAGGTGTATCCTTGCTGAGCCAGGATGATATACAGGAAGGAACCCCTGACCTGCGTCTGATTATGAACTCATGGCCTTTTCCAATAGGTGCTTTCTAAAGTGAAGTTCCCACCCTTCCTAGGAACTGCTGGTGAATGAACAGCAAATAATGGACCTTGCCACAATGTGCATTTCCCACAAGCAGCACTGGTGATCACTGCTGATCAAGAAGAATTATGGGCAGGAAGCACAAGTCTTGAAGCCCAGAGTCCCGGGCATAGTCAAGTACCCAAATGGAATATAGGCGTGCAAGGGTGCTTCCCACATCCAGGAGACTAACTATAAAACACTAAAACTGAACAGATAAAAAGTTTAAAACTTAAGAATATAAACATAATTTACAGATATTTAAATATATTTTCACAGATAAAGAAGAAAACTGAAGCTTTGGACACTGGATATTCCAATCTGGAACATGAAGTGGTGAGAAGAAACTGGAGAGGCAATCGGTTTGCCATGCCTTTAATTTCCTCAGTCAGAAGCATGACGTGAGGCAGAGTGCATGTGTGGACCAATGGACACACTTTCAAAATTCTCCAGCTCTAGGAGCATGGAATGCATGCACTCTGACAGTGTAATGCATATAGAAGAAACATATTGAAGAAAACATACTGAAGAAAAGCAGACATACCCTTGCTCAGCTTTTAATAGTGGTGGCAATTATCACTATCTTGACATCCCTGAGCTTTACCTAGTTTTCCTGAGTTTTGTAAATCCTATCGGATTGCCAGTGTGTCAAAAAGAGAAATGGAATAATACAACACTGCACTATGGCATTTTGCCTCTGAAAACTTCCTTTTAGTGATTTTTTTTTAAAATAAACACTGCCATTTTCCTGGTACCCTTAAGGCTGGGGCACTTCAGCAAACATGAATGACAATATTTTGAAACTGAAGAAGATTAATTCTAATGACATTAGCATAAATAATTATGATAGTTTCTCAAAAGAGCAATATTTAAAAATTGAGGAGGAAAAGTACTAGCTGATGCAGAACTATAACAGGGAAGGAAGACACCATGAAGAAACACAATGTAAGGGTACTTGAGGACGTAATGAAGAGAGAGAAAGCATTTGACTATGAAACAGATTCCAGAATCAAATTTTTGACTATAGCCTGAGAAATTTAGGACTTCATAACTTTCTTCATTTTTAGGAATTAATTGATTTTATTGAAATGTGGATCAAAGTGTCTAAAAAGCATAAATAGATAGAACAAAACAACCCAGAGGGGTCCCAATATAGCTGCAAGAGAATTTAGACTGATCCAAAAAAACCCCAAAAAACTATGGACAGTAAAGAGAGAATCTTCAAGTCTGCAGACCTAGTTATAGGGACAGTGACTGATAAAGTGGCATAGAAAAAGGTGATCTCTGTAAAGGGAGCACATACAGTGTAGGATTTTAAAAAGCACTCAGTGCTGGCCTAACTTTGCTGCCAATGAAATAATTGGTAAATACACATCTTATATTAGACTTTATAGTATATGTACAGTGAAACCTAATTTAAGCTCCTATTCAAGGGATTTAACCTGGTTGCTTACAGAAAGTGGTTTCATAATTCAGTGGTTTCTATTCAGTATGGGTTTTTATACTGCACTCATCACTGTAGTATCTGATCACCTAATAGAGAGAGAGCAAAATTATAATCAATACATTTCAAGATACTTTGGGGCTTTCTTTTCAGAAATGAAATTACAAATAATTGCCTCTTGTACGGATTTCTCTGTATCTGTGTGTGCATCGATGACATTTTTTAAAATGCTGAAAGTGGTGTTTTATTTTACTTACATGAAGCATTCAGTAGTGCTGTACAGCCATAGCATAAAGCAAATCTAAGCTTTTGACACCTGTGTATCTATTTGTTTGTGGCAGTTTGTATCATAGCTTTTGCTGTTTAAATATAATTCATTGAATGTATAATATACAAACTTCCATTTTCATTAACATGTTTGGCAGTGCTGTTGAAACTGAAGCTTTTACCTAATTTATGTTTACATTAAAAGTAATTACAAAGCCTAGAATTCTAAGTTAAACAGCCTCCCAAAAATTATTCAGTGGCTTGTCTACATGCACATTTATTTTGCGGCAACAGAGTGTTACTCTACGTTGCACTAGTCTGCTGTAGACTGTCTATGTGGATCCTGCTGACACACTTCACTAATTTGCTAATACGCTTGATCTAGTCATAAGAACATGAGAACACCATACTGGGTCAGACCAATAGTCCATCTAGCCCAGTATTCTGTCTTCCGACAGTGGCCAATACTAGATACTTCAGAGGGAATGAATAGAACAGGTAATTATCAAATGATTCATCCCCTGTATAATTTCTAGCCTCTGGCAAACAGCATTCCCTGTTTATCCAGACTAATAGCCATTGATGGACCTATCCTCCATGAACTTATCTAGTTCTTTTTTGAACGCTGTTATAGTCTTGGCTTTCACAACATCATCTAGCAAGTAGTTTCAGAGGTTAACTATGCATTATGTGAAGAAATACTTCCGTATGTTCATTTTAAACCTGCTGCCTATTAATTTCATTTGCTGACACCTAGTTTTTGTGTTATGAGGACTAAATAACACTTCCTTATTCACTTTCTTCACACCAGTCACAACTTTATAGACCTCTATCATACCCCTCATTACTCACCTCTTTTCCAGCCTGAAAAGTCCCAGTCTTATTAATCTCTCCTCATGTGAAAGCCATACCCCTAATTATTTTAGTTGCCCTTTTCTATACCTTTTCCAATTCCAATATATCTTTTCTGAGAGGGGGTGCACGCAGTATGAGAGATGTGGGTGTACCATGGATTTATAAAGCGGCAATATGATATTTTCTGACTTATTATCTCTCTCTTTCCTAATGATTCTCAACATTGTTAGCTTTTTTTTTTTTTTTTTGGACTGCGGCTGCCCATTCAATGGATGTTTTTAGAGAACTATTCATAATGACTCCAAGAGCTCTTTCTTAATTGGTAACAGCTAACTTAGACCCCATCATTTTATATGAATAGTTGGGATTATGTTTTCCAATGTGCATTACTTTGCATTTATCAACATTGAATTTCATCTGCTATTTTGTTGCCCAGTCATCCAGTTTTGTGAGATCCCTTTGTAAGTCTTCGCACTCTGCTTTGGAATTAACTATTTTGAGTAGTATTATATCTGCAAATTTTGCCATCTCACTGTTTACCCCTTTTTCCAGATCATTTATGAATATTTTGAACAGTACTGGTCCCAGTACAGACCCCTGGAGAGTCTATTTACTTCTCTCCAAACTGGCCATTTATTCCTGCCCTTGTTTCCTATCTTTTAACCACTTACTGATCCAGGAGAGGACCTCCTCTCTTATCCCATGACTGCTTACTTTGCTTAAGAGCCTTAGGTTAAGGACCTTGTCAAAAGCTTTCTGAAAATCTAAGTACACTATATCCACTGGATCATCCCTGTCCCCATTCTTGTTGGCCCCTGCAAAGAATTCTATTAGATTGGAGGTATGTTTTCCCTTTACAAAACCATGTAGACTCTTCCCCAACAAATCATATTCGTCTATGTGTCTGATAATTCTGGTCTTTACTGTAGTTTCAACCAATTTGCCTGGTACTGAATTTAGGCTTACTGGCCTGTAATTGTTGGGGATCACCTCTGGAGCCTTTTTTTAAAATTGGCAACACATTAGCTATCTTCCAGTCTGGTACAGAAGTTGATTTAAATGATAGGTTACATACCACAGTTAATAGTTGTGCAATTTCACATTTGAGTTCCTTCAAAACTCTTGTGGGGATAATATCTGGTCCTGGTGACTTATTACTATTTAATCATTCAGTTTGTTCCAAAACATCCTCCAATGACACGTCAATCTGGGACAATTCCTCAGATTTGTCATCTAAAAAGACTGGCTCAGGTTTGGGTATCTCCCTCACGGCTGAGGATGTGAAGACAGATGCAAAGAATTCATTTAGTTTCTCCGCAATAACTTTATCTTCCCTGAGAGCTCCTCTAGCATCTCGATTGTCTAGTGGCCCCACTGGTTTAGCAAACTTCCTGATTCTGATGTACTTAAAAATATCTTTGCTGTTACCTTTTGAGTCTTTGGCTAGCTGTTCTTCAAATTCTTTTTTGGTCTTCCTAATTATATTTATACACTTAATTTGACAGAGTTTATTCTCCTTTCTATTTTCCTCAATAGCATTTAACCTCCACTTTTTGAAAGAGGGGTAGATTAAAGTCCTCTTTCAAATAGGGGTAGATTTTGAAAGTCCTATTTGAAACAGTAGATTAATGTCCATTAACGAACTGTTAATGTGCTTTAGTGGGTCCGCATGTACAGTTAAAGCATGCCAGTTAGTCTGAGGTAGATTCACCCCCAGTTTCCTGATAACTAAATGTTTGTGTAGACAAGTCTTAAACTTTATTTAAAAAATTTTAGTAATAAAAGCCACTCAAATTTAACTCCAGATTAATATTATTTGACTGGGGATTCCTTTATGTTTTGAAAAACATTGAAGAATAGCTCAGAGTAGGAAAAATGGTGGACCTTACAAATCATATGGGGCATTGGAGGCCTTTATAAGCCTGCAGACCTGAACTCATTCCTTTTCTAATTGTCTTCTGCCTTCCTGTTCTCTGAATCAGATATTCTCCTCTAATTCTACAGCTTCCATGAGGGAGTCTAATGACTGTATACTGCTCCCCTTTGGAGCCTGAAATTGTTAACTTTCTAGGAATGGTGCAAGACCTATTTTTTTCTCACAGGCATTTGGGGAGGTATGTGATCTAGAGTTCATAAGGATTGTATTTATTACATAAACTCTTGAAAGTAGGAGTGTATTACTGAAAAATAATGGTTACTTGCCTTTGTGACCGTTTTTCTTTGAGGTATGTTGCTCATGTCCATTCCCAATTAGGTACATGTGCACCACATGCACCGGTGCCAGAAGTTTTTCCCATAGTGATACCCATAGGGCCAGCTCTAGTGCCCTGTGCTGTGGTGTATGTGTACCCATATATAGGGTGCTGCTGGCCCCCTCCCCCTCAATTCCTTGTTGCTGGAACTCCGACTGAGGGGAAGGAGGGAGGATTGTGGAATCGACATGAGAGCAACACATCTCAAAAAGCAACAGTTACAAAGGTAAGTAAACTTTCTTTCTTCTTCGAGTGCTTGCTCATGTCCATTTGCAATTAGGTGACTTACCAGCAGTATCCCCGGTGGTGGGCAGGAGTTCATAGACATGCTGACTGCAACACCACTCTGCCAAAGCCAGCGTCATCCCTGACGGGATGTGTAATGGTGTAGTGGGACATGGAAGTATGCATGGAAGAATAGGCTCTGGCTATACAGATATCGTTGATTGGGATCTGAGCCAGGAAGGCCACTGATGATGCCTGAGCCCTTGCTGAATGGGCTGTCAGGATGAAGTTCTCTGGAACAATATCAGCAGTCCTTTCATCCATTCAGCAACCACAACAGAGTTGCGAGGATCAATGGAAGGGTTTAGGTCTGATCAATGCAGAAAGCCAGAGCTCTCCTGACATCGAGGGTATGGAACAGTGAGGCTTTGGACAGCAGATTGGTAGGAAAATAGCCTGGTTGATATGGAATTGAGATATCACCTTCGGTAGGAAAACCGGGTGTGGTCACAGTTGGACTTTGTCCTTGTAAAATACTGTGTAAGGGGGTTCAGAAGTCAGAGCCCTAATCTCTGAGAGTTGCCTCACTGATGTAATCGCCACCAAAAACATGACCTTCCAGGAGAGGTGCATAAGAGAACGGAACACTAAGGGCTCAAAGGTTGTTCCAATGAGCCTGGATAAGTCTAGGTTAAGGTCCCATTGAGGGACTGGGTCTCGCACCAGCGGAAAGAGCCTTTCCAGGCCTCAGAGGAATGTGGCTGTTATTTCATGCGAGAAGACCGTTCTGCCCTGTATTAGCTGATGAAAAGCCAATATGGCCACTAAGTGTACTTTAATTGACGACAAGGCCAAACCTTCTTGGTTTAGGTGGAGTAGATAGTCCAAGTGAGGCCAGGCCCCCATTGGGGGAATAACGGGGAAGCCTGCAGCCATGGTTGAAGACTGCCCTGTTGGCAGGATCACCTCCTCTGCCTCAGAGTCCAAGGAACTTTTCCTTGGGGATCACAATGGTGCCAAAGCCATTTGTCCATACCAAGTGCGCCAATGTCCTGGTGCTGGGGAGCAGTGCTTGGAGCCTGGGTGCTGGATATCCCATGACTGGCTTTTGTCCTTGGGTTTCTTATATGGACTCAGTGAGCAGAGTTGGGATTCCAGAGATCTGTGTCAGGAATCCAAGGACTGGTGCCAGGGCTGCAGGGACCAGTGATGTTCTGAGGATCGATACTGTCATTCTAACAACCAGCAATGAGGATCCAGAAATAGGCATCTAAAGCCTGACCTCCCATGGTGTGGCTCAGGGGACCATTGCCACAGGTCCGGCAATTGTTGGCAAGTTGGAGATGGTGACGGGGACCACTGCGGAGGTCTCATTGCAGGCTTTCCCCTAGATGAGCCCGTGGCCAAAGGTGTAGGAGCTTGGTCCTGGTGCAGAGGCCTCTGTTCCCCGGGTGTCAGGGGTGAGGGGATCACCAAGAAGTTCTTCATGGCCTGGAATGCCTCCAGTGTAGTAGGCACAGCTAGGTGCCGAAGACCCTTTCCACTCCCAGGATTTGGTGGCAGGTCTGGGATAGGGGTTGAAACTTGGATGGGTGATGATCCCCCTAGGATTCGCAAGGATAGGCAGCCCGACACAGGTCTTGCTTGGTCTCCCACACCCTTCTTATCCCTCTTTGGCACTGGTGAGAGTCCCCATCCAGTGTGAATTTTCTTTGGCTTTTCTTTCGGCACCGGAGATTGTGATCAGTGATGGGAAGATCATGATGCTGGGGGAGCGCTCTGCACCAAAGCTGATGTACTTTGCACCAAGTCCGACCGGCCTGGTTCTGTTGCCGTCCTGTGTTCTGATTCCACCAAAAGGCCCTTAATCTAATGTCCTTGTCTTTCTTGTCCTTCTGATCCTTCTTGGTATGAGGTTGGAAACTTTTACAGATTTTGCACCTCTCCTGCATATGAGTCTCTCCTAAACACTTCAACTAGTTCTGGGCATAAGCTTCTTACATGAAGTACAGGGTTTAAAACCCAGGGACTGGGGCATGCCACATCCCTGGGTCAAACATTAACCTAAAACTCTCTCCACAGACTGACATGTAGCAATGAATAAACTAACTATATACACTTGAGACAAGAAAAAAAACATTATGTTGGAAGAAAACTTGCAGAAGCACGGGAATATTCCAGCATGGTCACAGGTGGTAAGAAGGAAGTGTGAGAGAGAGGAATGCTGGCAGTGCCCTATATACGGGTGCATACGTGTGCCGCAGGAGAAGGCGCTAGAGCTGGTCCTATGGATACTACTCGGGGAACAATTTTCAGCACAGTGCTTGTGGCGCACATACACATAATTGTGAATGAACATGAGCAAGCACTCGAAGAAGAACCTGACTAGCTTAATTATAAAATAAGCAAGAATACGGGAGAAGGTAGTTCTGAGCTGTGTGTGTAAACCTTCATGGTTGCACAGTTCAGGGTTAGCTAGCCACATTATAGTTCTTCGTAGCAATACATCTATGAAAGGGAAAAAAGATTTAAAAGATTTTAGAAAAGGATATAGTGGATCAGAAATTCAGTGAGTGAACAATGTGAAGCAGCTGTTAAAAAGGCTAATATCATTCCGCAAAGCAGCATTAATTGGAGTATCATGTATAAGACACAGGAGGTAACAATCCTGCTGTACTAAGCAGGAGAACTGTGTCCAATTCTGTGCACCAAACATTAAGAAAGATGTAAATAAACTGGGTAGAGTCCAGGGCAGAACAACAAAAATGGAAAACCCAACCAATGAGAGAAAGTAAAAATTGGCATGTTTAATCTTCAGAGAAGACTGAAGGGTGACCTTATAACAGGTTTCAAATACGTTAAGGGCTGTTAAAAAGATGACTGTGATAAATTGTTTTTCATGTCCACTGAAGGTAGGACAAGAAGCAATCGGCTTAATGTGCTGCAAAGGAGATTTAGGTTAGATATTAGGAAAAGCTTTCTAACTATAAAGGCAATTAAGCTCTGGAATAGGCTTCCAAGAGAGGTTGTGGAATCCCTGTCACTGCAGGTTAAGAACAGATTGGACAAACACTTATCAAGGATGGACTAGGTATGCTTGGTCCTGCCTATGCACAGGGGACTAGACTTGATGGCCTCTTAAGGTCCCTTCCAGCCCTACATATCTATGATTCTACACTTCCAGTTCACACGGATACCAAACTCAGGAGAGAGGAAAGCAACAGGGCCTCCAGTGGCTCAGTGAATGGTACAGCCCCATTAGAGGATTTCCTGATTAGGGGGTTAGCTTCCTCCATATAACTGAGATGCAAATGTTCAACAGCTTGTGTGACAAGCAATCCTGAACACATGAGAAGATCTTAAAAGGCACTCAGTGAAGTCATGCTATATCCAGGCAAGCTAAAGTAACCCCCCTATGTAAGACTTCTTAACAAAGGGATCCTTTCAGAGAATTAGTGATTAGAAATGAGTCTAAAACTTGCATCTGTATACAAACATTTGACTACCCTTGTCAAATGGATTAGTCATTGTATTAACTGCCCTCATCAAGACAGGAAGCACAGAAATGAAGTTATGGGAAAGCTCTATGACAACAGTCTATACCCCACGGGTTCTGGGGATTACTGATGGCACTCTTGATCTGTGATCATGGCGTGACCCATAAGAACAGGAAGATGTTCCATTCCATCACTTTGCAAGTCATTTGTGATGTGGTTAATGTCTTCTAGCAGCCAAAGTAAAATAGGTATCTACTTTTCCACATTTATTTTGCATATTATTAGTTTCACCATTCCTTGTCCTGGTAAGCAGTAAACTGTGTGGTACTGGAGGCTGACAGAAATTAGAACCTCTGTGGATAAACTAATAAACGCCTGGTACCAGAGTACTGCTTAGATACCATAGCTTAGCTGCACATTATTGCTTTAACCCTCTCCAGTCCTCCCCTCCCATCCCACAGGATGCAGTATTTATTTACACTGTATTTTCTGGATTCCTATCCACAGGGAACTACAGAGTCTATCTAACTATAGGGATTGTGCGCCAATGCATAGACCATTCACAGAGAATCACAAGGACAATGTGGTGATAGAGCTGCGCTTTAGGTACATTAACAATACTTATTTACTACTAGGCAGTGGGCAACTTTCCAGAGTAAACCTTTGCTATGACTTTCCAGCCACATAAATTGCCAACTGCTTCGGAAGATATTCTTTACAACCCAGTATTCAGTGAGTGCAATGGGGTAACACCTTCCTTTCTTGGCATGGAGAAAACAACCGTTCCCCTGGCAGAACAAATAAGGCCAGGAACTCAACAACAGCTGGAGCAAAGGTGAGGAGCCTCCTGTGACTTGTATTTGTTACTCAATATAGAGATAAAAATCTAATATAAATGTATAACTCAGATGTGCATGTAGCATAACTGAGTACTGTATGATCTTATTGCTGCAACTCTTTTTTTTTTCTCACCCCCATCTGACCCTATTGTTCAGTCATTTAGAGCAGAAACCATGTCTTTCTATTTTCACTATAAAACACTCAGATCATTTTCTGGACACAAGCATAAATTAAGAACACTTGTGAGGGCACGTACTTCAGAACATGTTCGATGCATATGAGGTGTTCACATTTGCAAAGAACAAGCATATATATATATATATATGTATGAGCAAAATATTTACATGCAAAAGTAGAGGCTGGAAAATGAGCATTTTTCCCTCTAGTTTTAGGCTGTCAAAGTAGTTTTCGAAGAATTAAAAATTAAAGGGTTTAAGCTATTAATATTAAAAGCGATAATGAAACTATAGGCTTTTTCTCACAAGAAAACAGGACACAAAAAGCAAGTGCATTTTAGTTACATAACATTTTTAAGTAATATTATTTTTAGTAAAGTAACTTCTGATGTGTCTCGTCTCTTTACACACCCGAGTGGAGTGAATATACATTTACAAATGATCACCATGTGATCCTATAGTTGAAAATAACTTTAAAAGCCCTTAAGTATAGAGATACATTAAGGTATTTTCTAGTAGAGCCCATCAGTTAAATTAAGACTGAAATTAATGTTGGTATTATTTAAAACATATTTTCATTTTTCTTTTCATGACTCTGTGGGGAAGTTTAACTCTAGCTTCCTGAAAAGATCATTAAGGAAGAAAGAATTATGAGGAAAATTGATTTAAGGCAGAAGACTTTCAACTCTCATGTCACATATATTATTAAAAGTGGGCTCAGGGCCTGATCCAAAACCCACTGAGGTTAATGGGAGCCTTTCCATTGACTTAATGGGCTTTGGGTCAGGCATTCAGTGTCCCTTCCCACTTATCCCCGTGAACAGCAACTCAGCCCATTGGTTTTAGAAATGTGGATCCCATCCAAGATTCTGAATGTAGTAGATTAAATTGAAAAGTACAACATACCTGAAAGGTGTGTATACAACAATCCTGAAGTCGGTAAAAAATACATCATGTTAGTCCTTAAAATAAAACACACCTGATGCTATAAAGGTTTGCATGCAAATCAATACATTTCATACTTCTCCTCTTGACGGTGGTCCTCTTGGTCACTAAGCTCATCATCGTCATCTACCAGATGTCCAAAGGGTTCAGAAGAAATTGATACCATGTTAGACAGAATGACTCTGCTATCACTGCTGCCCGAAAGGACTAACTGGTCATGAGAATGATTGTATCGCACATTCCACACCCTACAATATGTACACGATAAAAATGTATTAGAAGAGTCTATTCCACCGAGTCAGCGAGTCAATATTTAAATGCCTACGTTTGATTTAAATGTGAACAAACAATTTAAAAGTAATCTAATCTGCAAAAGGGAATTATTTTGGGGAAATTCTATGACCTGTGCTATACAGGAGGTTGGACTAGATGATCATAATGGTCCTTAGAATCTATAAGTATGGGTAGAATCTGACACCCTCATTCTAGAGACTGTTTTTTGCTGTCTTCATGGGCCGTAAACTTCCATGTAACTTGATTTTCCAAGGGCATATCTTTGAAATTCAGCAAACAGCATGCAGGTGGGGTAGAAGGGGGAATAGCACAACAAATCCTAATATAATTCCACAAGAGTAAATATCTGCTTATTTTTCTGTATCTCAAATAGACATTCTAAAAATTCTAAATATAGTAAGGTTTCCTAAAAGCAAAATATGGATTAGAAATAAACTGCTACAATGAACAAAATCTCACATTACCACAATGAACTGTTAAAACAGTTTCTAAATCAAAAGGATTAGATTTCGCTAACGTTTACATTTTATGAATTAAACTAATACCAATTGCCTTATGATTTTCTTTTGTTCTATTTTTGTTTTAATCTTCTCAACAAGTAAAAACATTGCTTCTGTTAATTTACTTCAAGCTACTGTCAGAGAGGTGGCGGGGTCCAGATTTATGTTCCAAGTGATTCTGCAGCCCAAATTCCAATATGAAGTGCTCAGCTTCTCTTGACTACAAAAGTATTACTACATAAACTTTCAAAAATAGAATCTCTTCAGTAATTTTTTAAAACTAAATGTGAATGTCTCACCTTGCTCTGGCTCCTTTGTATTGTGCAGAGGGGCCAGAATGGTGTAAAGGGGCTCACAAAGTCTTTGATCTGGCCTAGGAAGAATACTACCACAGGGCACAAACTGATCGAAGTACCCCTTGCATGTGTTGGTGGGGAGGGGTGAGAAGCAATTGCATGGATGGGGGCTGCAGCATGTAGCACTGTGGAGATGCTGGGCAATGCAACTGCCATAAGGCATCCCAGGGAGGCTGCTGTAACCGAGACAGCCCAAGGGCTGTTTAAATTATTTACAAGGCTCAAAGCAACCCAGAACACAGAGGGCAGAGAGATGTCTTAAAAGCCACCTTCACCCCTTCTCCCCATGCTGTGCCTCTTAGAGATACAGCCTAGAATCACGCCCTTCATACAGTATTGAAAACACCTTACAAGAAACTAGATTCCCCAACCCTTAATTTACAAATTATACAACAGTCACATATTAAAACCATTCCACCATGCAGAAAAAACGACGACTCACAAACACAGCTAGTTTGCATTGTTTTAAAACGGTGAAATAATTAGCAAAATAAATTACATAAACCATCCACCCACAAAACAGCATGCAGATAATTTTTTCTACCAGTGGGAATGCTCCTCTAGTGTCTTCACCGGCTCACTGACATTTCTAGTATCCCAGAATTTCACCTTGCAGTCATCTCCGCAACTAGCCAGGTAGTACTGTTTATTGGGATTAAAGTCGAGGTCCCGTACCAGCTGTCCATGTGCATTTTCTATGCAATAGATCTGTCTGTAAAACACACATTAAAAATTAAATGTACTGTGAAAGCCAACTGAAATCTACTGATAAAAATCTGTTTCTCTAGTAATTTGGTTAATCCTCTTGGCACTGACAGAGTTAGGCCATATCTATACTATAATTGTTGGCTGACAAATTATGTCAGCGTACAACGATTGAGTCTGTATATCGCTTATGGGCATACACACTTGGCTGCTTGCATTGGTGCTGCATGTACTCACCAGGAATGGCTGTGTCAATGCAAAGTGCAGTGCACCCTGGGTAGGTATCCCAGTGTGCCACGTGTCTCTATCCGGCGCAATATCTTTTGGGAAATTTTCACAATATGTTGTGGGATAGAAATGACTCATCCAAGGATCTCTGGGAGCTAAGGGTCAATTTCCCAGTGTGCAATTTTCTCCATCCCATAATGCCATATACATTCCATGATTTTTGCACCTTTTTAAAAATACATACAAACCCATGTGGCACTTTTCAGCGTCCGCAATCTTTGACAAGCATGGAGCGTGCAGGGTTCTGCACTATTTTCATGAATGTTGCAATGATTTTCTGGTATTTACAGAACTGTAACAATGGGAGACATGGTCATGTCTTTGATGATAGATTGCTAAGGGACAGTAAAAAACAATTCAAGGTTGTTGGTAATGTTCACAGAGCAGTTGCAGATAGTGAAGTGCTGTGTCTGGGCTTGAGAAACAAGCACTGATAGATGGGATTGCATTGTAATGCCGGTTTGGGATGATGAGAAGTGGCTGCAGAATCTTCAGATATGAAAGCCACATTCCTGGTTCTATGTGCCAACCAGCCCTCCAGTGCAGGGACACAAGACTGAGAGTTGTATTGGCAGTGGAAAAGGGAATGGCGACTGCACTGTGAAAGCTTGCAATACCAGACTGCTACCAGTCTGTGGAAAATCATTTTGGAGTTGGAAGTGGGGGCTGCTGCCATGCCAGTGTGCAGAGCCATTAAACTGTCTCCTGCTATTCAGGATTGTGACTCTCAGCGATCTGAAGGACATAGTTGATGGATTTGCAGCATGAACTGTGATGGGGTAATAGATGGCACACGTATCCCTATTTTGGTACCAGCTCATCTGGCCACAGAATAAAACATCAACAGAAAGAGATATGTTTCTATGGTTATGCAAGCATTGGTGCTTCATCGGCATTAATGGGGGCTGGTCAGGGAAGGTGCATGGCACACACATCTTTAAGGACTGTTCAGAAAGCTGTAAGCAGGGACATTCCTTTCCACTGGTGGAGTACCATGGGCAATACTGAAACGCCAGTAGTGATTGTGGGAGACCTACCTACTCCTTGCTGTCCTGGCTCAGGAAGTCATATACCAGCCATCTCAGCAGATGTAGAACAATAGATGAATGTGCTTTTGGTAGACTGAAGGGACCCTAGCAGTGTTTACTCACTACACTGGATCTCAGCAAAAAAAATATTCTAATGGTTATTGCTCCCTATTGTGTCCTGCATAGTATCTGTAAGGCAAAGGGAGAAAATGGGATGACTGTCTGCTGACTTTGAACAGCCAGACGTAAGGGCCCTTTCAAAAGCTCAGTGCAGAACTATGCAGTTAAGAGAGGCTTTGAAAGAACACTTGAACCATCAGCCACAGGAGCATTCTGTTCTCTGGTCCTGAAGTTTTGGATGCTGTTAGGAATTGTGTTGTGAATTATTATACATTTATGACCATGTATTTTACTTAAGCTATGAATTATGCAGTGCTTCTTGTAGCTTTATAAATATAACTAAGTGTTTTCTTGAACCAGAGTCTCATGGGTGCTTTGAGTACAGCTATGCATTCTGCAATGTGTGTTGCAACTAATAAAAAACATTTTATTTGCAAAAAATAGAAATTTATTGGATGGCAAAACCCATGCAGAAAAAGAAGGTGAAAGAAACAATAGACAATGGAATACAAACTTTTAACATAAATGAACAAAATGGAATTTTAAAACTGGCACGGCAGAAAACATTTCTGTCCAGTTCAATGCACAAAATAGGCTGTTGTGGCTACACGTACACGAGGTGTGGTTCTCTCAGGTAAGTGTATGTGAAGCTGTGGTTTTCCTTGCTGTCTCCTGGTGTTGAGGGATAAGGGTAAGAATGCAGCCCGTGATACCACTTGGTTTGTTGGGGTGTATAAGGGGGCTACCATGAAGTTCTCTAAGGACTGCAAAGGGTGGGGAGCCTGTGATTTTTGGATCTGTATGTCAATCTGGGTCTGCAGCATTTGGGCTTGCTGCAGTCTGAGAAGCCCCATCAGATCCTGGAGCACCTCACTCTCCTTTTCCTGCTGGGACTCCTGGGCCTCTCTTCTGTCGGCATTTTTCCTCTTCTTCTTTTCCATCTGTCACGTCGGCCCTGCAGACCCTTTGCTCGCAGTCCAATGTAGCACTTAATTGCAGGATCTCCCTGAACATGTTCTCCCTAATCCTCTTCTCTCATCCTCAGGGTTAGGCAATTCACAGTTCTGAAGGGGGCAGCCTTTAAGGCCACAACAGCAACAGCTGCTGATAAAAACTTACCATTGAATTTACAGACATAATGGAAAGAGAAAGATAAGTTTCAAAATTCCTATAAAAACCTTTAAAAAGACAGGCTTATGGACACTTCAACTTTGGAGTACTTGGATACAGGGGTAGGAGTGGCAGGGGGAGAGGAATTTCAGCTGCATGTAACAACATTCTGGTCCCTATTTCATGGGTTCAAGCATGTGAATACTGGCACTATTTTCTACAAGTGGTGTTGATTTTAGCTGATATTAGGGTAACAGCCACAGAAAGTTACTGGTATCTCAAGGCTGCCCAGGCCCTTATGTCACTAATCCATTTACTGCAATGATGCCAGCTGACCTCATTGCAGAGTAGCATAGGAAAGTGTCCTACTACAGAGGAAGAAATAAGGCAGTCATTTCTAGAAATCTTTGGGAGAGAATTGCAGAGTGTTTCCACGGAAGTTTCATTGAGCTCTCTCAGGAGGATACAAGAGACATTCCTAGTATATAAACAAACGGCACCGCATGCCTCCTACACCTAACCCACCAGGGGAATAAAAAGCAGACACCACCTCTACCTCTGTTTGTTGTACTGCTTCCTCTTTTCATAGAAAAGTCAATACCTGTGTCTTGTTAACTTAGCTATGGGCCAGGCAGTAATTTAAAATTTACACATAAGGGAAGATGCATGCACAAACTTACCCAAGGTTCCTTCCCCTTCATTGGGCTCATCTGTGCTCAGCTGGTGGGACTGACAAGACTGTGGTGGAGTCTCAAACAAGTCCAGGATTGTGGCATGGATACACTGTCTCCTTCCTAGTCCTCCTTGCTGTTCATAGGAGAGGTCTCTCTCTCAGACTCCACCAAGGAATCTAAAGTGTGTGGGATGCTGGGGGGACATCTGCTACGTATGGCATCCAGTTTGCTGTAAAAGCAGCAGGTCTGTGCTCAACACCAGATTGGTTGTTGGTCTTCCTGACCTTATGATATATGCCTGGTGTAGTTCCTTTGCTTTCACATAGCACTGCTTCTGATCTCTTTGCCTGCATCTCCCATGCAATCTTTTTGTAGATGTCCATACTTCTATGGCTTGTTCACAGTTGTGCTTGCACAGCCTCTTCTCCCCACAGGCCCAAGAGATCCAATACCTCCTGTCTGACTCCTGTGAGTCTAGTGTATGCAGCTCATATAGTCGGTTAAGCAGTTGCACTCAAAAAGAGAGAGCTGCCAGGTGTACTCACCAACCCGGGCAATCAGGAAAAGGCATTTCAAAAGTACAAAGAAAATTTTGGTGGGGGGGGGAGGGGAAGAGGGGGGAAGAGGGCACAGCGGAAAGATGGCTTCTGGTCTTCATAATGCCTGGGGAGTGTAGTTTACACTTGTGAATGTGGAATGGGGCATTGTGGCACAGCTGCTGGAGGACTTATAGGGTTGACACCGGTCTTGCAGTGTCTACACTCACCCTGTTTTGACCTCAGTAGGCTGACCATGTCCCAAAGCTGTTTGGGGAGGTAGTTTTACTGCACCGCTGTAACAGAGTGTTTACAACGACCAGAGACAAATCTGAATGCAGACACAGGCACAAATAGGTTGATGACCAGGTGACTTACTTGGACCTAATTTTGTAATGTAGACAAGGCCCTACAGTTCCCATTGTTGGCATATAGTTTGGGGAAAGTTTAGTTTAGCTTCTAACAAAAGTTACTTATAAAGATTTTCCAGCTGGTTTCAAAACTTTGCTCTTTCATTTATTTGTGTTAGGATTACCTGTGGATAAAGGCAGGCATTACAACCAGATGATTCTAGGCCAGCTTTCTAACAAGTGATTTCTCCTGTTATGCAATTTGTTAACAAACCAAAATAATTTCTGATTAGAGCTTCCCCATCCAAAAGTGGGTGTACTAACTGCCTGTGTACTACTTCCATCTCCCCCCTGCAAGAAAAGTTTTACCCAGTTAGGGTTTTTTTGGAAATTAGGAAACTACTGTTTCCTTATGTTTAACCCACCATTTTAAGCTCTGGAATTTATGATTTGGCCAAATACAGCCCTTAAACTGCGTACTCATGCTCATATTTAGCAATCTGGACCATTTTAGGAATTTTGCAGCACCAACCAGGACTCTGGCTTACATCACTATGGACGCATACTTCATCACTCTGCCTACCTGGTTCCCCTATCAAAATTGCTTCCTTTGTTCCAGCTCCTGCACTATTGAGTGCCTATGGAGCAAATCAAATGAAAAAATGGACTTTCTATACTCCAAATTCACTCAGTCTCTTCCTTCAACTACACCATCTACTGTGCTAAACAGCTCTACTTCCTCTCTTGTCTAGTCTTCTGCCACATCCCCAATGGCTCTCCTCTGGATTTGGCACCCTCTAAAACCATCTCTCCACTTCCTTCTTTTTCGCTCAGCATTTTACCAGTTTCTTCAAGGAGAAAGTTGTCAGAACCTTACAAGAACTCTCATCTTCTCTGCACCCAGCCCTGCCTAACATTGTCTCCTTTGCCCTGTGTTTGAGGTCTGCCTCTTTCTAATCCATCTATCTGATACTTTCATCCCATTTCTTTCCAAATACTAACTTTCTTCACCCTTTCTCCCATTCTATTCTCTATCCCCTATCATCTAAACATGTCAGGATTATCCCAATCTTAAAAGTCCTCCCGTGACCTCACTTGTTTCTTCAACTACTGTCCCATCTTCTTCTTTCCCCTTTCTTCCAATCTTCTTGCATTTTATTCTCATTTTCTGAGCTTCTGATTTAATTTTCTCTTAGAACCCATATACTCTGGTTTTTATCTTCTCAACTTGACATTGTTCTTATTATGTTTACTAGTTACGTCCTCCTGCTGTAGTGTGAAAGTCTTTTTTACTGTTCTTTTCCTCTTTCATTTGTCTAACACCTTCAACATCATTTATTACCCACTTTAGGGGTTTCTTCACTGTACTCCCCTGCTTCTATTCTAGCCATTTTCAGTATCTCATCTCCCCTTATGTCACTCTCTACAGATTTCTATCCTTGGTTCCCTCATCTTATTCCTTAGTTATGGCTGAATTCATCTACTCTCATGGCTTCAACTTCTATTTCCGCCTACTTACATGAGATTTCTTTAAGTCTGTTGGCCTGGCTCTCCTTATTGGAAAGAACCTGCCTGTTTTCGCCAATATTAGTCAGTTATGCAGCTCTGCTCCTTCCAAACTCAGAAGCTCCACGAGTCTGAAGAGCTCATCCTGCAGAATTTGGCACGTTAAAGGGCAGATACCATGTGAGAATCCTAGTGTGCAGCTCAGTCCTATGAGCTCCTAAGCTCTACAGGACAGAAGCTTCAGACAAAACCTTGGGGGATGAAAGAGTTGTGATTCAATACAACTATACACCAACAGGTCCACTTGCAGTTGGTGAAACATTTTCGTACATAGGCAAAGCATGGGGTAGCTGGTGCTGAATAGTAATATTCTAGTAAATACAGTGACTCTACTTATTCAGTAGATAAATCAGACTAACTTCTTTCTGAGATACTACAGTCTTTTTAGCTCAGAATTATTCTTGTTTGTATTTTTTCATGTACATTGCAAAGAGGCCATTGGCTGACGCCCACTGCTGTTTTTGGTTTTGGGATTGTGTAATCTGAATTGTAATCTGTTCTATCGCTTGTTTTGTTTAGACAAGCTGTAACTGTGGAGTTTGCTTTTGTAAACCATACTGTAGCATTTTATTTCAGCTAATGTCAATAACCTGAAGAAATATTTTTCACTGGTGTTTATTGGTATACCTCATTAAACACAATGTTCAGAAGATTTCTCCATCAGGACTAGTAAGTAGGGAAAAACATGAAACATAAATGTATTGTGTGCATGGTCTTTTGCACTTAAACTTTCCTTCTTAGAAAATAGTCAGGCTTTAAGCCCAGGTGTCGATACAACATGCTAAAAGGAGATAATTACAGGAAACAAAAGAAGCCCCAAAATCTTCCTTCACCTTTTAACATTACCTCTTATATGTTTTATTAAAGCCAGCTTTTTTTTTCTTTTTATAAATATGAAGTTAGATTTTTGCATGCCCTCTTATAGAACAATGGAAGTGACAAATAAGATGCTAGAAGTACAAGAAGAAATGGTTTTCCGTGATTATATATGTATATTCAGCTTTCCTTTATGAAATTAAATAAACCTTTTTTGGCACAAATATACATGCTTGGGGAACATGGGGATTTATCGCTACATCTGGGGTTTACAGGAGCCATAGAACTAAATTTGAAGTCATTCCCCCTTTAAAGCAACAGAAGTTATTACAAGACATCCATCTTCTCAGTTTAGTGATAAATTACTGTGTGCTAAGGGGATAAATGGTATCTTAAAAAAGCTTGCAGAGGCTTCTGTTGTTATGGCAACAGATGTGCACATCACCAGTCCTTTGCCTATCAAAATCACAACCAGAAAAGGTAAAGGGTCCCTAACCTGGTACTTTTGAAGCATTTCATTTGTCTTGGCTCACTTTTTTTTTTTTAAATAAATTTTGTAACTGTGTGGAACTAGTATGCTATAATCTTAGATCTAGTACTGACTAAAATGGTAAAAGTAAATGGTAAACTTACCTCCAAATATTAAATTACTTTTAAACATCATACTGTGGAGATAACAATTAGCGCATCATCAGTACTCTGATTTAACCAGACATTGATTTTCATGCTGAATTATGAAACAGCTCTAGTTTAAGTAATACTTTTACTGTGCACTGAACAATCAATTTGGGACACAGTTCAATGACACAATATACAAGTTAGATTTGAAGCTTAGGAAAAAAACCAAAGTAAACCTTTTACTTCACAGCTCTGAATACACCAACAATGCAATTCAAAACCATTTCATTTCATATCTTTTCTTTTCTATCCTTTTTTTAAAGAGTCAAAAGTGATGAAAATTAACCCTCAATAGACAGTCTATTCTGGAAGAACAAAAGAACAATTTTTTTTTTGTTACCTCATACTTCGTGTATCCCATCCTCGAATGGCAGTATCATTGGCTGTTGCGACCTGTGTACAATTGTGGTGTGGACTCCATCGTCCAGAAGTAAATTTTAATTGCCCTTTTCCTTCCAATGCAGCAGAACTGGAGAGCTGTGCATTATACAAAAAGGTGGTATTTACAAACAATGCTAAACTTAAAATAAATGTAGGCACAGGAGAAAAATTTCATGCTGACCTATTGCTCCAAGTGCAAGAATGTAATGTAGAGATACTAGGATAATAATGGGGACAAAACAAAACAAGACAGACAGACAAACCAACTCCTAGACCATTAAGTTTGTTTTCTAGCCTAGACAATATTAAGTATTTTGTACAAGGCTTATTCAGTGAGAGTCATTCAGCAGGTAATAGATATAAAGATAATTTGCTAACCTTCTTTACGTTTCCAAAGAAAATTAAATCATTTAATATAACACGTTGAAACATCAGAAAGGTAACACGGGAGTATTCAAACATCTGAAGATGGTTTAACAAGCACAAATATTTATGTGTACTCAGTTTCATGGAATTTCTCTCAAAATATACCACATACATGTTACTCAATACAGGAATGCCAGTTTTCATCTTAACAAATCCACCTTCATTCAAAACTAATGGGTAACAAATAGCGGTACACTCATTGTCTCTCAGCGTATGCGCAGTGTGCCAAGCCATCTGATAGCATTGTCATCAGCCAAGTGAAGAGCCGGTAGCCTACTGTCAAAGTAAGTCAGGCTTTACTTCAAGGCTTGATGGCACTCATCAAAGATACGTGACAGTCTGAAGTTGACATTGTGGATAATTAGACAAACCCCATTTGAAGAGATTGGTCGCACAATTGCCCTATCTTGTCCGAAATCGGTTCAGTGATGACCACAGACGCCTTGGCAGGTCAAAACCTGGTAGGCAGATGGTTGGATCTGTGATGAGTGCGCTGATCATCTGGTATGTCAAGCAGATTCCACTGTCATGTCCTGTGGTAGCTTAAGTGACCATAAAGGGTGTCTAGAAGGCAGGTGAACTGGCGAGTGGCTGAAAAGGTCTGAGTACAGAGGCAAGCTGCTGTTCTCATGGATCTTGGACTGGAGCATAATAGATGCTTCCTCATGGTGAACACAGCGTGGTGCTATGTTATAACTATTGGAAGCCATGGCAACAGAGTTGCACGTAAAGTCCCTGTAAAACATAGTTACTTACCAGTAACTGTTGTTCTTCGAGATGTGTTGCTCAGATCCATTCCACTTAGGTGTGTGTGCACCCTCGTGCACGGCTCTCGGAGAACTTTTTCCCTAGCAGCCCCCTGTAGGGGCCGGCTCCAGTGCCCCCTGGAGTGCCGCCCTCATGCGGTGGTACATAGGGCGCTGCTGGCCCCTCCCCTCCTCAGTCCCTTCTTTCTGCCGACTCCGACAGCGGGGACGGAGGGTGGGTGTGGAACGGATCTGAGCAACTCATCTCGAAGAACAGTTACTGGTAAGTAACTATGTTTTCTCCTTCGAGTGATTGCTCATATGCATTCCACTTAGGTGATTAACGAGCCATACCTGGAGGTGGGTAGGAGTCAACGGCGAGCTGCCCTCAGCACGGCTCTGCCGACTCACGCGTCCTCCCTCGACTGCTGGACGACAGCGTAGTGTGCAGCAAAGGTGTGCACCGAAGACCAGGTGGCAGCCCTGCAGATGTCATCCAGGGGGACCCTTTCTAGGAAGGCTGCCAACGCGGCCTGGGCCCTCGTCGAGTGAGCCGTCACCACTCCGGGAAGCTGGACTCCTGCACGCTCGTAGCAGAGTCGGATGCAGGCGGTGATCCACTTGGCGATGCACTGGGCGGAGACCGGGGAGCCTCTCATCCTCTCTGCCACCGCGACGAAGAGCTGCGTGGTCTTTTGGAACGGCCTCGTCCTGTCCAGGTAGGACGCCAGCACCCTCCTCACGTCGACGGTGTGTAGTCTCCTCTCGTCCTGGGACCCATGCGGTTTAGGGAAAAACACAGGGAGGAAAATATCTTGGTTACAATGGAACCGAGAGACTACCTTAGGCAGGAACGCCAGGTGAGGCCTCAGCTGTACCTTATCCCAGAAGAACATGGTACAGGGGGGCTCCGAGGTCAAGGCTCTTAGCTCAGAGACCCTCCTAGCCGACGTAATGGCCACGAGAAAGGCCACCTTCCAGGACAGGATCAGCAGGGGGCAAGTGGCCAAGGGCTCAAAGGGGGGCCCCGTCAGTCTATCAAGGACCAGGTTCAGATCTCAGGGAGGCACCGGGTCACGGACCTGCAGGTAGAGCCTCTCGACCCCCCTGAGGAACCTCACTGACATGGGGTTGGAGAACAGGGACCGCCCCTCCATCGGCTGGTGGAAAGCCAAGATGGCCGCCAGGTGCACCCTGAGGGAGGCTAGCGCTAACCCCTGTAGCCTAAGCTGCACGGGGGACGTACTGGGGGTTACGCCCCGTGACTCCGCCCAGCAGGTGAATCTCCTCCACTTGGCCGTGTAGGCGATCTGTGTGGAGGGCCTCCTGCTTCCCAGCACCATGCGTTGGACCTGCTCCAAGCAGGTTCTCTCCTCCTCCGTCAGCCAGAGATCCTCCAGGCCGTCAGGTGTAGGAAGTCCAGGCTGGGATGCAGCAGGCGACCGAGGTCCTAGGAGAGCAAGTCCTGTCTCCTCGGGAGCTCGATCGGGGGAGCGACTGACAGATCCTGAAGCAGGCAGTACCAGTACTGTCTCGGCCATGCTGGGGTGATCAGGATTACATCCGCTCTGTCCCTCTTGATTTTGATTTTGGGCAAGAGCGGGAAGGGGGGAAACGCGTACATGAGGGTCCCCGTCCATTCAATAAGAAATGCGTCGGAAAGGGAGCCCGGCTCGTGACCCCTGAGCGAGCAAAACCTCGGGCACTTTGTATTCCAGGCTGACGCGAACAGGTCCAGTCGGGGAACACCCCACTCGTGGAAAATCCTCGCCGCTACCTCCGGATGCAACAACTAGTCATGCTGGGGTAGAAACGACCTGTTGAGGCGGTCCGCCTCGTCGTTCCTGATCCCCGGGAGGTGAGAGGCGGTTAAACAGAAATCATATCTCACCGCCAAGTCCCAAAGACGAAGCGCCTCCTGGCACAGAGCCGAGGAGCGTGCTCCCCCCTGCTTGTTGATATAAAACATCGCAGCGGTATTGTCTGTTAACACCTGAACCACTTTCTCCAATAAAGAGTGGCGAAACACCTTGCATGCCAGTCTGACTGCCCTCAGTTCCTTGACATTGATGTGGAGGGCAGTCTCTCCCTGGGACCAGTGTCCCTGTGTGGTCAGACCGCCGGTAATTTGAGCTCCCCACCCCAGGTCTGATGCATCCGTGATCAGAGTAACCGAGGGAGCGGGAACCTTGAAGGGAATCCCTTCCAACACTGTCCCGGGGTCCAACCACCAGTTCAGTGACCCCAACACCGAGGGGGGCACCACGACCACCTTGTTCAGGGCATGCCTGCTGGGCACGTAAACCTTGGCCAACTAACCTTGGAAGGGCCTGAGCCTGAGGCGGGCCAACCTCACCACATAGGTGCACGAGGCCATGTGGCCTAACAGGTGCAGGCACTGCCTGGCTGCTGTTGTGGGACACCTCTGGAACTGCGATATAATCGCTGCCATGGCCTCGAACCTCGAGCGTGGGAGGGAGGCTTTGGCCCGCACCAAGTCTAGGGATGCCCCTATAAACTCTATGCGCTGTACTGGCGACAGCGTTGACTTCTTCTCGTTGATGAGCAGCCCCAGAGCATGGCAAGTGGACTGGACGAGGGAGATCGCCTCGCGCACCTGCAACTTGGTTCTGCCCCTTATCAGCCAGTCGCCCAGGTAGGGAAATATCTGGACCCCCCTGCGCCTCAGGAAGGCTGCTACCACTGCCATACACTTGGTGAACACTCTGGGGGACGAAGACAGGCCAAAGGGCAAGGCTGTAAATTGGTAGTGGGCACCAGCTACCATAAACCTCAGGTACCGCCTGTGGGAGGGAAGGATGGAAATGTGGAAGTACGCATCCTTCAAGTCGAGGGCGGTGAACCAGTCCCCTGGGTTCAGAATGGGAATGATGGACGCTAGGGACACCATGCGAAACTTTAGCTTCCTTATGAACCTGTTTAACCTGAGCAGGTCCAGAATAGGCCTTAGGCCCCCCTTGGCTTTGGAGACGAGGAAGTACCTCGAGTAGAACCCCTTCCCTACTTCGAGCGGCGGAACTGCTTCTATGGCTCCTTTGAGGTCCCTCCTCCTGAACCTCCTGAAGGAGTAATTGCTCGTGAGAGGGGTCCCTGAAGAGGGGGTGAGTGGGGAGGGGGGGTGAGTGGGGAGGGGAGGGGAGGGGAGGCCAGAAGCTGAAGGGCGTAGCCCCAGCGCACAGTTTTGAGGACACAGCGATCCGATGTTATTGCCTGCCACAGGCCGAGGTATGGCTTTAGTTTGTCCCGGAAAGGCGGGGAGCAACCCAGGGGACGGGAGATGGTGCCACCCTCGGGCGCACCGTCAAAAGTTCCTCTTGCCCTTGGAGCCCTGGGAGGGTCCTTTATATGAGGAATTAGACGACGCTGTGCGGTCGCGCCATCCAGAGCCCCTATTCCTATCCCTGCCCCTCGCAGGGGGGAAAGGCCTAGGTGGTGGCCTACGTTGCTGCCGCTGCTGCTGTGGCGGCTGCTGGCGGGCTTGTAACCTCGCCGGCTGGGGCGTGTATAGACTCAAAGAGCACAGCGTTGCCCTTAAGTCCTTCAGGGCATGCAGCTTCTCATCCGTCCTCTCCGAGAAGAGGGCGGCTCCATCAAATGGCAGATCTTGGATGGAGTGCTGCACCTTCTGAGACAGGTTCGTGGATTGCAGCCACGCCGCCCACCGCATGGCGACGGCGGAGGCCATTGCCCTACTGGCCGTGTCCGCAGCATCCGAGGCAGTCTGGAGGGCTGCACTGGCCACAGTCAAACCTTCCTCCAGGACCACGGTGAAGTCCGCAGCCTGGTCCTGGGGCAGGGACTCCGCGAACCTTCGCATGGAGTCCCACAAGTTCAGGTTGTACCTGCCCAGGAGGGCCTGATTGGCCACCCTGAATTGGAGCGCCCCTGTGGAGTAGACCTTCCTGCCATAAAGGTCTAGTCTCCTACACTCCTTGTTCTTAGGGGAGGCGCTCTGAGCCCCCTGCCTGTCCTTCTGGTTGGCAGCGTCCACAACCAGAGTACCCGCGGCAGGGTGCGCATACAAGTATTCGTGCCCCTCGGCTGGCACGTAATACTTCTTCTCGGTGCCCTTAGATGTGGGGGCAACCGAAGAAGGGGTCTGCCAAACGGCCTTAGCCAGGTCCTTGTGTCCCCACACGCCCGAAGAGGGGGTCCACCTCTTCTTCCAGAACCTTGACCTCCAGGCCAAGGTTCAAGGCCACCCGCTTCAGGAGCTCCTGGTGAGCCCTGAAGTCAATGAGAGGGGCCCCCTGGTCCCTGACAGCCGCCTCGTCTGGTGACGAAGAATAGGACGGGTGGCGGGGTCCAGTAGAGGGGCCCTCCCCAGGGTCCTCCTCCTCAGAGGAGGAAGAGCGGTCACCCTCCTGCACCGACGGTGCCTGTTGGGGAGGTAACTGGGTGACCGAGGCAGGGGCCGATGCAGTTCCCTGCCCCATCTGGGCTGTCCACGGACCCCACACTGGCCACTGCCAGGGACCCTGAGGCCAGCTCAGGGGCGGCACCGGTGCCTAGGGCAACGCTGGTGCCGCTGCGAGAGTTGGTGCCGGAGCCGGCTGCGGTGCCGACGGTAGTACCTGCTCCTGGCGTTGGGTCCAGGATCCCGAGCCAGGAGATCGGTGCCAGCGATGACGCCGGGAAGAGATGCTCCGGAACTCGCTGCGTGACGATCCTGAGGAGCGACGTCTTCTACGGTGCCGACGGGGCGATGCAGACGATGACGAGGACCGGTAGCGGGAGAGGGACGACTTGCGACGCCTCTTCCTTGGAGCTGGGGAGCGGTGCCGAGAACGCCGTCTCAGTGCCGGGCTGGAACTCGCGGTCGAAGAGCGGTGCCGGGAACGGTGCCGCGACCTGGAGCAGTGCCGCGATGTCTTGTCCGAGGACGAAGAAGGAGAGGAGCCTCCGAGCTCGACTCTCCGGCATCGGGTGGTGGGCGGCCGATCCTCCGGTGCCGGGGCCGCCCACCCTTCGGGGACACCCAGCGCAGGTTTGTCCCAGGACACAGGCCCTGACTCTCTCAGCTGAGAGAGTGCTGGAGGCATGGGCATGGCCAACAAGGCTCGAGCCGCCTCGAACGCCTCCGGCGTGGAAGGGTCCTGTACAGGGGGTCCCCCACTCCCAGGAGTTGGGGGAACCTCCCTGGTTGGTGCCGGTGACGGAGCAGGGGCAGGCGGCACATCGAAGAGCTTCAGCACCTCCGGGCTCGACCCCGGCCGCTCCTGTGGTGCGGGGGAGCGCTGCAAGCGCGGACGGCGCTTCTTCTTCCTCGGCACTGGGCCCTCCGGTGCTGGGGGTGCACTCCGCACCGAGGACACACTCGGTGCCGAGATGGTCCGCGATGGCTTGGACGCCAGGCTTAACGTGGACTCCATCAAAAAAGCCTTGAGCCTCACTTCCCTTTCTTTTTGAGTCCGAGGCTTGAAGGACTTACAAATACGGCACCGGTCTCTATGGTGCTGTTCCCCCAAGCACCTTAAGCAACGGTCATGGGGGTCGCTGACGGAAAAAAACTTTCCGCAGCCAGCACAGGGTTTAAACCCGGGTGAGCCCGGCATAGCCGGGTCGCCTAGAGCCCGAAGGCTCTCCTATCTAACTAAAAACCTTAACTAACTATAAACTAACTCAGTTCAGGGTGAACTGCTATCTAACTACTCACTTTTACAGGAAAGAAAAACCTGTGAAGAGCAGGGGTTGTTCTCAACCGGCCGTCACGGGCGGAAAGAAGGAACTGAGGAGGGGAGGGGCCGGCAGCACCGTATGTGCCGCCACATGAGGGCGGCACTCCAGGAGGCGCTGGAGCCGGCCCCTACAGGGGGCTGCTAGGGAAAAAGTTCTCCGAGAGCCGTGCACGAGGGTGCACACACGCCTAAGTGGAATGCATATGAGCAATCACTCGAAGGAGAACAATGTGCATAGCTTTATTAAGTTCTACATTGGCCAGCCTGCTGTGAGAATAGTGACACCAGGCAGCTGTACAGTACTTTGCTATTGAATAGCAGATGGCAAGGGCTGTTGTTCTAAACATCTAAGCATTTGCACCCAAGGTCAAGCCAGTCAGCTTCTAAGCAAGTTGTTCTTAGCAAGCACTAACATTGGTTGCTGACTTGAAGTGATTGCGGTATGTCAATGACCAATCCAATGTCATGCCGAAGTAAACCATGTTTGGGTCATGCTGCAGGCATTCACCATTTAATAAAGTTACTAAAAAATGTTAAAATCCTTGCCCATTACCGTATACTTTCACATTTACTACTATTTAGTAAAAGACGGGTGATAGGTCATATGGCAAGAGTAAAAAGTTCTAGTTTCAAAGTGCATAAAGAAGGCTTGGAAGGGAAGCAAGAGACAGTGCAGAGGCAACAAACTACAGATCCTAACCTCTCATTTGACCCTCGTCATCACTGATAGGAAGGCCATACTCGGTAACTGACTTTCTACAGGAGATGGGAAGACAAGCTCTCTAAGCCAAAGTGAGCATGAAGAGACCTTAAATACTGGAGGCTTGGAGTAATGTCGCCTAATTTAAATACTCTTGGTATAACTAGGGTTTTATATTTTTAAGAAAATAATAAACTAACCTGCTATTAATCACAACAAAACACTACACTATACAATTTCCACATGACTAAGCAAAGAAGTTAAGAGAGACATATTTGGGCATTTTGTCCATCCCCTTCACTTCATTGCATTCTCTAGTGCTTTATGTAGAACACATTTAAATTATTTTAGTAGTAAGCATTCCATACACTATGTGATTTCACTGTCAGGAAATTCTGGCCAATACTCAGCCTAAATTTTCCATGGTTCAATTTCATCCCATTACCTCCCTCCCCTTCCTTGGTTTTTACACTTCACATACGACTCTAATTTTTAAATATTTGATGTTGGCAAAGGCTAAAAGAATGCTTATTTATTCAGCAACTATACTGCACTTTCACAGGCATAATCAAGGCTAAACATATCTAGCATCAATCTATTTGGGGGACTTTTAACAACTTCAGGGCTGTTTTCAATATGGAAGAGATGTGATGACTAAGTTTATACTTTATCATATTATTTTTATATTATAAGCACATACACCTTTGTATTTTGCAAACCTTTCACTGCGTCTGATAATTCAGTCACAAGCTCCTCCTCTTTTGGGCTTTTAAAGTTCGTAATCTAAAAACCTTCACAACCAGGTACAAATTTTCAATCTCTGAAAAGATTAAACTGGCTGAGATGTGCACGTCTTCACAAACCTTTGTGAAGCACATGTTTGTTATGGCATAACAATGTAAGAGATGTACACGCATGGTTATATTTTGCTCATGTTTCCATCTTTTCAGGACACTTATGCCAAATAGTATCAAGAAGATAATTATTTTATGTATCAACAGTTATTTACATCTTTTTAGACTGAGAACTTCATCTACCTTAGTACTTATGGGTTGGTCTATCAATGTGGTATCTAAACATCTTTCTCAAAAGAGATGCCACAGAGCTCCAGTAGAAAAGAGAGAATTAGGCATGGACAGGCACTTCCTTTAAGTCAGGGGTTTGAGGCTCTCAAACAAGGTGGGATAGGGAAATTCACACAACTGTGGCTGAGCTGTTTCAACTGTGTGGCTAAAAGGACATTTTTCTTTAGTGCTATGAATCCAACACTGAGAAGGAGCATTAAAGTTTGTATAAATAAAATAGGTTTAAAAAGAGAGTCTGCTGAGCTTTAGAAGAATCCACAGATATCAACATTTGTCATCTTCCATAAAAAATGAGACAGCACTTGCTGGACTTAGCATTGCATTCAGAATGGATATTCTAATTACCAGACCAAGTTCATTAGAAGATGGCTTCCCATCAAATTCAAAGCAAGGATATCTTTTGACCAAATTTTTTTAAAAGTTTTTTTATATTTTTCTTTAACTATTTTTAATAAGTATGTTTACCACACTAGTGATGCAATTTAAACAAACTTAAAACACTTGCCCTGATTGGCACAGGAATTTTGAACCTATTATTCCCTCAGCTACATATCATTGTTCTAGTAAAGCTGACATTAAACAGTTCATTCATTACCAGGATCTGCATAAAAGTGGTTCTTCCTCAATAGAAATTAACTGATGACCATTCATTTCCATACAGGTCATCTGTGATTTCATTATGGTTAAGATTTTATAGCCTCCTAATATGCCCTACATCCTAATGGTCAGAAAAGCTAAGCTTTTTCCTTGTTCAGGGAAGAATGATATTAGCCATGTAGGTTTGGACACCGGTTTACTGACTCACTACATTCCTTTTTTAAGAAGCTGCAGTTTATTGATAAAGAAGAAATAAGCTGGGTAAAATTCATCCATTGGATTCAGGGTATTAAAATATACTGTACTAGATATACTGTTTCTTTGTACATATTTCCTATATAGGATTTACTCCAACCTACACAGAGGTGCACAGGTCCTGAGTAGGTCATCTCAAAAATTAAATTAAGCTTATTTAGCATTGAGAAAATAAACTTGGATAATAAGAGGGGACAAAAATAATGATAACATGGTAAATGTAACAGAGAGAGTTCAAAGTAAAATAAAACCACTTGTCCGTCTCATTTTTCCAATATTTATTCTTTGGGTAGTAAGGCCTCCTAGCACCATAGTCTAAAACATAACCAAGTGGATTAGTGCTGTTAGTTTTAAGAGAGATTTTTCCCATTTTAGCAGGCATTTAAAGATACTGTCCTTATCTTAACCTCTGCTATCTAAAGTATTATGCACAGTTCTCTCTGATTATCCTAAAGGCCTTGTGACCCTGAACATTAAGGCACAACCCCCACTGGTCTAAACTGCATCCCAGACCATGACAGACCTTCTCTAGGCATGTAAATACTATTTGGAAGTGGGACACCTTCACTGATCACCTGCATCTGTAGTATAAAGGAGGACCTGTATACATTTAGGATTTACCAGGGCATTCCAGTTCTTATCACATAATCCTTTCACCATTTCCATAAAATAAAGCATATTTTTTTCCCAAAAGGGAGGAACATGTGTACAGTTCAGGTCAAGCTCTCAACCAACCCATGACAGATTCCTGCTGTAAAAAAACAAATCTACACACGTCTACAACCACAATTCCACCGCAACCCACATCAAACAAAATGCAATCAAAAAGGAATTCTCTTTTACTAAATGGATAGCAAAGAGCTATGGAAGAATCAAACTCTCTCCCCTCCACCCTCATGTATGCATGAGTCGAGGAACAGAAGAAAAGTCATATGGCACTGAAATAAGAGCCCATGAGAAACAGTTTCAAAACCAACTTGGTTTTCCTTTGTGCCTGAATGTGAGAAAAGGAAGACAGAAAGGAAAGATCCTCTCTTCATCTCGGGGAAGGATGTTGATAAATTGGAGAGGGTTCAGGTAAGAGTCATGAGAATGATTATACAATTAGAAAACATGCCTTATAGGGATAGACTCTAGAAGCTCAATGCGTTTAGCTTAACAAAGAGAAGATTAAGAGGTAACTTGATTACAATCTATGTATTTATAGTGAGAACAAATATTTAATAATGAGCTAGTCAGTCTAGCAGAGAAAGGTATAACTAGATCCAATGGCTGGAAGTCAAAGCTAGTCAAATTTACACTAGAAATAAGGTGTATATTGTTAATGGTAAGAGTGATTAATCACTGGAAGTTTATTAAAGGTTGTGGTGGATTCTCCACTACTGACAATTTATATGTCAATTAAAACCGGATGTTTTTCTGAAAGATCTGCTCTAGAAATTATTTTGGGGAACTTTTTTGGCCTATGTTATACAGGAGGTCAGACCAGATAATCACGATCGTCCTTCTGGTCTTAGCATCTATGATTTTGGAGAGAAGGAACAGAAGAGAAAGGAAGCTACAACATTTCCAGTAGTGAGTAAAGAAGGGCCTTATTACAGGTCTTGTTTACACAAACAATCAGACAGCAGGAAGCTGGGTATGAATCCACAGGGTACTAGTTTGCCATTGCCTAACTGTCTGTGTGGATCCTGCTAACGGGTACCAACAGTTCATTAGAGCACTCTGATCTAGTCCTTTTTGAAATAGGATGAACTCAAAGCCTGAATGGTTAATGTTCATCAGCAGAGTCAGGGCAGTTAGACCATGGCAGGCTAGTTTCATACCCCAGCTGGCTGTTGTCTCATTGTTTGTGTAGACAAACCATTGCAGGAAAAGATCTTTTGGACTGCCTGTCCATGGTTGAAAACATACAAATTTAAAGTAAGGAATACTTACTTCAAGGAACAGAATGCAGGAGAGGAAAGATGCCTGTTAATATATCATCATTAACAGCCCAAATCACAGGCCTCAAGTTATCTGAATTGGCTTATCCATTGTAATATTGAAAAGAGAAAAACTTATTTGCCATATATTTTTATGGTATAAAAACAATGGATATAATATTCCTTTTTTCACAGAAACATTTCAGTTCTTTAAATTTACAACTCTGAAATATCTAAAACATATTACAGTCTTATGCTTTTGAACGATTTGAAAAATAAATAGAAATTTGAAAATATATATAATTTAAAGAATGAGAAAATTCCCTTCAGACCTCTCTTTCTCCTTAATGAATTTTTGTAACATAATAATTTTTACAATGTCCCTTTCTACAGCAGCTAGGCACTTAAATTACAGACAAACCACAAAAGAACAAAATAAAAACAATTAATCAAATGCTAATAAATGAGGCTTGTATCTTGCCCTGAAGGTTGCTAGACTAAAATCTCTGCTGGACCTTCCAGTAGAGTGAATACAGACCCTTAACTGAGGAAGCCTTGCCTCCCATGAAGTATTCAATATGAAGTATTCAATATGTTCAAATAGTACACACGTTTCATTTTATCATTACGGTCTTTAGAGGTTATAGGCTGAAAGATGGTATCTCAAGTAATGAAGTCCCTAAAGATCTAAATTTTTATAGATCACCATCTGAGATAAATTAACACATGGTAGTGACCCTCACCACTCAGGAAACAGGTCTGCATTCAGCAAATAGCTGGAGCTAGCATATGGACTTCAGAGTACCCCTACATAGAGGGGATTGCAACAGTCAAACAACTACTGTCAGATTCATAATACAAAGACATGAGTACTTTTCTGGCTAGCTGGAGATATTGAACAGCACTATGAACTGTAATAGTATCTCTGATTTCCAATAGGAGCCTGATGCCCTCAATCATTTTGCATAAAATTGGATACACAAAATGAGAAGAGAGTGCAGACACAGCCTTCACTCTTCCATGTTTCTCATTACCAACACGCATCACTATAGATTCTGAGTTCAATAGAAAAAGGTTGTTAAGGCAAGTACCAATCAGGATAATGGTAACACAAGAACCTCATAATCACTCCTTAATAGCTTCCTACTAGCACTGAGAAAACAGGGAAGGAGACAAGATGGAAATTTGTAGGAGCCCACGTGTTAGTGCCTTTCGAGAAAACCAATTGCCTAGCAGATACATTGGGCCTGATTCTGCTTTCAGTGAAACCTGATTTACACTGGTATAATTCTGGTAATATAATAGTCTGATAGTATAATATATATTATTCTTATGATTCTGATAATATAATATATTTCTGGTATAACAACTAATTTCAGAAGAATTATTCCTGATTGAAGTGTGTGTAAGTGACCTCAGAATCAAGAAAATTCTCTCCATAAGAAAAAAAGTAGGATGTTTTATTGCAGTATTGGGTTATATCAAAATTTTGTTAAAATGGATGGTGGCATATATGGTGTTATCTGGGAAAAGTCAATGGCAATGAAAGTGTTTACTTTGTGAATGTTTCAGAAACATGTAATTTTAGAAGATATAGAAGCTCACTGGCCAATTACTACTACTTTATTCTTTTCCAAAAATTTTTCCAAAATTCAGCTGTCAAAGGAGAACCTTTGTTCCACAAGTGAGTTCTGGTTCACTGAAGAAGCAAATATATAAGTGAGACACTAAGAAAATTCCTGGAAGAAGACGACTAATCATGGCAGAACATGTTTCCTAGAGAAAAATCTATTAACAAATAACTGAAGTTTCCAAAGTAGATGACACAAACAGTGTGCTCACTACAAGATATCAGAATATTTTAGAGAGGGATATGGAGGAATTGATGAGACTTTCTATCGTTTTGCCTCAAAAAATCAGCAACACTGATTTCAAACTAAGGCTTTTCACAGACTATCCCAACATGCTGCAATCTAAAACACCTGATTAATCATGTATTGATATACTACTGTCCACATATTTATCTTGTGTCATTCTTTAGACTTCCACTAACGCTAATTTGGGTTATTCAGATTTTTCAAGTACATGCACATAATTGGTGTCATTGGCCAAATCCCCCCTTAGTACTTTTATCACTGACCTTGCTTCCGGGAACCATTATACTGCTATCAATGTCTGATGCAGTACAGGCATACATTCTATTTTGAAAATAATAGAATTGATAAAATAAACTAGCTAAGCAACACTTGTTGAAATACTGATGGATCAGCAATCTTTTCAATCAGAAGCTAGATATTGCTTTAATGATATAAGCATTGATTTCAGAAGTTATGCTGGGCACTTTTATAGCTCTTTTCATCAGCAGATGCAAAGTGCTTTACAAAGGAGGTCAGTATCGTTATCATAAATAGGTTTGTTGTGGCTTAACAAGCTAGATAGTCATGATAAACAGCCTATAGTTCTAAAAAATCATGAGTAGACCCCAATACTGGTGAGGAAGGAAAGACCAGAAAAACAAGTATTTCGCAAATGTTTGCATGACAAAGAAAAAGTTAATTTAGGGGAAGAAAAAGCAAAAATAGTAGGTATCTAAACTGACAGCAACACATTTTAGTAACTAGAACGCTGGCAAAAAAAGAGAGAAACCCCCCTAAAAATTAGACATTCATTAGAAGATATTTTATTAAGTAAGTATGACTAATGACAGACTGGACAGAGTCCCAAAGGAAATTATATTTGATACAGACTGGATTTAGGGAGAAACATGGTAACTCTGATGATTGTGTCTGAAAGAATGACCAGGATAGTGAAAATCTAATTAACATTCAAGAGAATCTTAAGCAAGGGAAGACAGAGCTGCCCAAAGGGAGCAGAGAAGACGAGAGAAAATGCTAAACATGTCTGTCAGAACCCAACACTTCAATTGGACAAGGACAGTTACTGCATGCAAATAGACTTTATTCACCCCCCCAAAATATAGTTTGACAAGAGTTTTAAAAGGTTCCTGAGGAGTGCTGTGTGTTACATAAGAGGAAGTTAGTAAAAGAGGATTAACAGCATATTGGACTGCCAGCAGATCAAGAGAAGTAATTATTTCCCTCTACTCAGCACAGGTGAGGCCACATGTGTAGTACTGTGTCTAGTTTTGGGTCCCCCACTACAGAAAGAATGTGGATAAATTGGACAGTCCAGCAGAGGGCAATAAAAATGATTAGGGTACTGGGGCACATGACTTAGGAGGAGAGGCTGAGGGAACTGGCCATATTTAGTCTGCAGAAGAGAAGAATGAGGGGGGATTTGATAGCAGCCTTCAACTAACTGAAAGGAGACTTCCAAAGAGGATAGAGCTAGGCTGTTCTCAGTGGCAGTAGGTAGTTGCTAGGAGCAATGATCTCAAGCTGCAGTGTGGGAGGTCTAGATTACATATTAGGAAAAAACCTTTTCACTTCGAGGGTGGTGAAGCACTGGAATGGGTTACCTAGGGAGGTGATGAAATCTCTATCCTTAGAGGTTTTTAAGGCCTGATTGGACAAAGCCCTGGCTGGGATGATTTAGTTGGGGTTGGTCCTGCTTTGAGCAAGAGGCTGGACTAGATGACCTCCTGAGGTACCTTCCAACCCTAATCTTCTATGACTCTACGAAGAGGGAAATAAGAAGGGTTAAAATGGATGTCTATAAGCAAATAACCTAAGATGTAAAAACAAATATGGGATTCTTTAAGTGTATGAGAAACAAAGTTATTTAGGTCAGTCAGATAAGAGACACTGTGAGGAACTTAAAAAAAAAAATTAAAATAAGCCAGCTGAATGGGTAATATGATGACAAATGAAATTCAATGTTGAGGAATACAAATTAGTACACATTCGATGGAAAAAATTAAACTACTCGTACATGTTACAGGATTCTAAATTAATTGCATCAACTCAAGAAAGGGGTCTGAGTGTCACTGTAGATGGTTCAAAGGAGACCTCTGCACAATATGCAGCTGCAGTCAAAAAACTAACGAGACGTTAGGAGGCATAAGGAATGGAATTGTGAGTAATACAGAGATTATTATAATGGCTTTATATAAATCAATAGGATGGCCTCACCTGGAACACTGTGCAGAATGGATCACTACATCTCAAAAATGATATTGCAGAAGCAGGTGGGATTCAGAGAGGACCTAAGAGAACTTAAGGGTATGGAAAAACTCCCATGTAAACAGAGACTGAAAAGATTGGGACTGTTTACCTTAGAAAAGAGACAAATAAGAGGAGACATGATAAAATACAGAAAATAATCAACAGTGAAGAGAAGGTAGATTGGGAAATGCTGTTCTCTATGCTAACTAACGGACTTCCCGAGCTGCGTTCCAAGGAACTAATAACCCTGACTGTTTTGACAGCACTGCTTGGTATCACTGCAAATGCTTTCTGAGGCGCATTAATCCTCGAAGAGTGTACAAGTCTCCATCATGAGTCTGTCTCAGTTGGACTAATGAACAGAGCTCACAGCATGAAGCAAGAATACTGAAGGCCCAGAGGTCCAATCTAAGGAGGCAGTGAAGGCACAGGCTTTACACTGGAGGAAGGAAGGGACCTGTAGGGGTCTGGCACACTGAAGGGGCTCCCCAGAGAGACTACTCCAAAGCTAGGAGTGCAGCACCAATCCTGTGGGACAAAGTATGAAGGTGTTTGTTTTAAATTTTAACAAGTGGGCAGTGAAGGCAGGCATCATGAGCCAGTCAGAGGCGAGCATTAATAGTTGGACACCAAATGAGAGATGATACGTAGGGTGGGAATTGACTGTGAAGGACCTTGAAAGTGAATATATGCAGTTGATGTAACAGAGAAGAGGAAACCGAATGAGGAATTCAAAGAGAGGGATGACGTGGTCAAAGCAACGTGGTAGGAAAATGATCTTCGTAGCAGCATTCTGAATGCACGTAAGTGGAGCAAAATTGCAATCGTCAAGAGAATGTTGCATCAAGATGATAGAGCCTTTTGGTTATACTCTCCGGTTTCTTTTTTGGATAGGTGTGAACCAAACCACATAGGAATTGCAATACTGGATCAGATCCACGGACCATCTACTGCAATATATTTGTCTCTGAAAGTGGCCAGTAACAAATGATTCAGAAGAAGAAGGTGTAAGAATCATGCAACAGTCAGATGTGGGATAATCTGTCCCCTATATTAGATGTTATCTTGATCTCTAATAGTTAGAGATTGGATTAATCCAGAAACATGAGGCTTAATGATCATCTAACACTTGTTATTAATTATGTTAACTTTGGATGTACTTGATAGCCATGTAAATATCCAAGACCTTTTTTAATCTTCCAGCAGCCAACTATTGTTCTTCACAACTCTCACCTTCCCAGTCCTTTGTTCTCCAGCTGGGAAATGCTGCTCAGTTTCCATACTGAGAGGTGGGGAGATCCAAATCCCTCTGGGTTGTTGATTATGAGGTGTCAACGTGTGGGTGATTGGATTTGTTTTCTCAAATGCTCCATTAATATGAAGGCGCTCCACCTCTATGACCCTTAGGCCTGGTCTACACTAGAGAGTTTTGCCGACAAAAGTAACTTTTTATCACCAAAGCAGTGTTGGTGTGTGCACTACAATCACCTTCCCACCAACAAAACTGCCGTGTTTTTTCAACACGATAAAACCACCTCGACAAAAGGCGTAGGGCTTTTGTTGCATAGTTAAGACGACGCACTGTCCGTGTAGACACTGACTCCCTTTACAGCAGTGGAGGGGCGGTCATACTTGTCAATTTCACCCTCTGCTGGAGTGGTGAAACTGAAGAGAAAGCTAGGGCGGCTGGACAGGATGCGGGCTGCGGCAGCCCAGCTCCCAGCTGTGAGCCAGGACGTGGTTGGTTGGGGCCCAGCTCCTGGCTGGGACTAGGAAAGTGCGGAGGGTTGGAGGGGGGAGCCCACAAGGAGCCCGGAAGCCTACGGGGATGGGGCTTTCAGGTCCCCACACTGCCCCTGAGGTCAATGGAAGTGCTTCTTGTGAAAAAGCACTCTACTGACCCATGGAGAGCAGTGTGGCCATCAGCTACTTCTGTAATTATAGTGGTGGCTGCAAGTCAACATATCTGATGTCGACATATGTTTTTGAGTGTCAACAAGGCCTCAGCCTGCTCTGAAAACAAACAGTCTTTTTCTACCGACTAGGTAACAATGCAGCATATGGGGAAACGGAGGCATAAACAGGACTAAAAAATATTACAAAATATTGCCACTATGTCAAAGCCCCACACACTTGGAAGGCACGCCCCACAAACATCCACAAAGCTACCTCATTACCACTTTCAAATCCCTCCTCAAATCTCTCCTTTGATATGATGCCTAAAAAAACCCTTGACAATGAATAGACTGTTGGTGTGCAGAGACCAGTCTTTCATACTAGCCAGTACTGTTTACTTTTATTCCTCTGCTGGTTAGTCTGTATCCTTCTGTTGTCTCTTGTCTTATACAGAGATTGTAAGACCCCAGAGGCAGGGACCTTCTTTTTCTGTGTTTATACAGAGCCTAGCATGATGGGATCCTCGTCCATGACTAGGGCTGCTACGTGCAACAGTAATACAGAAGAATAGCAGGAACACTGACACGTTGAAATAGTGACTTGTGATACTGCTATGCTAGCAGATAATCTGTAAAAATCTCTGTCCACACCCACCTCCCTTTGGGCTCCGGGAAATACATGTATAATTGTTTAAATCAATAACATCAAGATTTAACCTCTCTTACCCAGTCCATAGAGTCAGCTCTTGTTCCACTGATCTTTGATTTAATTGGATTTTCTTTAACTTGTCTAATGATCATTGCTTTATTAACATCATTTTGACATTAGACTCACTGGAGTAACCATCACAGGCAATTCAAGCAGACAAAGAAAATTAGAATAAATAAATAAGTAAGTATAAATAAATAAATAAAGGCATAACTGTTGGTAAGAGAGAAGGGGGACAAAAAGTTACCTAAACCTAGAATATTCATATCCGGAGAGGAGTGCCAGTGCCTGTTTCCACAAGCTGCAGCCAGAAAGGGAAGGGAAAGACTGGTGACTGAGAGAAGCAACAGGAAAAGGAGACTGAATCCTAAACATAGGATTATTGCATTAATTCATAGTTACACGATACTAGTCCCAAAAAACAAGTTTTAGCTTCTATTCGAAGGATGTTAGAAGAAAGTTATGCTAATTTTAATGAAATTAGGTGAAAATTTAACTTTTAAAAAAGTCAGTAGTAATATAATATATTTGAGAATCCTTATAAAATGTCTAGTTAGATGATAATCAGTCGAACCGAAACAACTAATCTGACACTTGCTATATACCATACTCAGCCACATCATAATTTACAAGTGATTTTTCTTACCACAGCGTTGCTTGAGCTTTCTTGCAAATCCCACAGTAATAAGTGATTATCAGCCAGTGAAATGAGCTTTTTACCATCTCCCATTGGCTCCCATGTAACACTGAAAAACAAACATATAACATGAATAAAACACATGAAAAACCACAAAACAATGAAATCTTGAGCTAGTAGGCCATTTTTATTCTGTCCTCAAAACACAATGGTGTAATGTCAATCATTTTCAACAGAAATTGGTCCTTTGTATCTGAAGAGCAGAATTTGACCATGCTTATCAATATGTAGTTAGTTACATACAAAAAACAACATTAAAATAATATTACAGTTGCAAAGACAAGTACTCAAAATTTAGGAAATGCCAGAGTTAAGGGTGCCTATACAACCTTAATTTGGCCTCCTGGTGCATATGTGTTATGAAAGTCCTCAACGTCACATATGAAGTCTATGGCTGAGAAAAGTGTTCAGCGATTACTCAGACCCAAGAAGTGACAGAAGTCTGCTTCATTCAGTGTCTGAGTTCTAACTGATCAGTATTGCTTAACATGAGCAACATAACTGGTTCTAACTAGCTCTTCCCAGAGCCTCTTATAGGTACACTTCCCTACATCTTGCTTCCCCAGTCAACTAATCAACATTAACATACTCCAGAATTTCAAATCCTTATAACCAAATTACTAATTAAACTAACAATGCTCAATTTATCTCAGAGGTGCACTGTACTGTTGGGTAGACCTGTGGGTCTCACCTGAGACACCAGCACCATTGTATTTGGGCATCAGTAAGTCCATTAGCTCTGGTTGTGCTATGTCCTGGGGGTCAGGCTTTTCCATCTGTTGTGGTAGTTGCCTGTCTAAGACCTCCTCTAGCAAGATGGCCAACTCAGGGCCACTTGGTTCCAACTGGTTCTTGACAGAACCTTCTAAAGGTACAGTTCCTCACAGAACATAACCTAATTCTCCTGAATCCCAGTTTGTCTAATTACAAGACAACTTCTTTTCTCTACTTGCAAACTGCTGCCTCAATTACTGTCCATTCTGTGCACTGGGCAAGGCAAAGGTCATACAAAACAAATAGAACGTCATTATGTAATTAAACACTGAATCATTATGCACATGCACAAAGGGTTCAAATTAAAGGATAACTTTAATTATGTTATATCCTAAATTTGGAGCACTTTTGGAAAGCAATGAGACTAAATGGATGGGATTTGCTTAATTAGTTATTTGAGTTCTGTTCTCAGCTATTATAGAAGTGATTATGTAATTTCTGGGTTACCTTACCAACAAAGATATGGAAGCAATATAGACACAAGGCCAGTAGGGAGCATTTTTAAAATGGGTGAATGATATTTGCCTTCCTCCTATAATAGGAATGTAAGGACATGATCATTTTGGGCTATGAAGCACACAAAATTAATATCAGGTAATGGACGAGCTGAAACAACAACTATGGTCTCCTTCTCTCTCCTCACCCACTACACCTTCCCTGACATGGGGAGATGATGGTGGTAAAAACTGGCTACTGTTTCTGTATTTCTCCTACTGTAGAGCTGTAACTCTGCACCTACTATGTAAGAGGCTCGATACTATATGGTAACATGCTCAGCGAAGTTCATTTGTAGCAAACTCCATGATGCTGGAGCATGCTCAGTATGTCTAGCATGTTATGAATTTTAGCAGCAAACCTCTAGCGGGTTCTACTGAGCACATGGAGCTAGGGCTAGAGCTTAACACACAACTCTAAGACTTTTCCCTCTACCAGGCATGGCCAAAACTACCTACTCTCCCTAACCTTATTCTCAGAAATGATTGAAATGTTTTCACTGAAACTTCAAAAAGATTCAGCCTGAGTTAGACAGCAAGTTCAGAGAATTTCAACCCAACCAGTTATAGTTTGGCAAAATTATAAACAACTGAAAACAAGTCTTTATAATGGAAAACATTAAACAGCCTAAACAATAGACATCACTATCAACTCTGTCTACAATAAAAGTAAGCTAACTGGTTTTAAAACTGTCACTTGATATCTACAGAGAGACAACATGGGTAAGGTAATATCTTTTATTGGACCAACTTCTGTTGGGTGAAACAGATATGATTTCAAACTATACAGAGCTCTTCTCCCGGTATCTCTACTATCCTAGAACCAACATGGCTACAACAACAAACTTAGTATCTATATTTCATAATGCACACCTTATTCCATGTAGCTCTGTTACAGAAGGCATCTATTGATTCTTTGAAAATAATAAAAGAACTTTATAAACAAGTAAAAGGACAAAATATTAATGCATTATAATTGATATCTGATTTAACTCATTTCTGACTTTTCACATCTAAAATGAAACAAAAAGGACTGATGACTATTCTGAGGGAGTTAGCTGATTTCAGAACCATTGGATATTATCTTTGAAAGCTCGTGGCAAATGCGGGAGGTCCCTGATGACTGGAAAAAAGCAAATATAGTGTCAATCTTCAAGAAAGGGAAGAAAGAGGATCCAGGGAACTATAGGCCGCTCAGCCTCAATCCCTGGAAAAATCATGTAGCAGGTCCTCAAGGAATCCATTTTAAGGCATTTAAAAGGGAAGAAGGTGATCGGGAGCAGTCAACATGGATTCACCAAGGGCAAGTCATGCCTGACCAACCTGATTGCTTTCTATAAAGAGGTGACTGGTTCTGTGGATGTGGGGAAAGAGGTGGACATTATATACCTTGACTTGAGCAAAGCTTTTGATACAGTCTCCCACAGTATTCTTATCAGCAAGTTAAAAAAGTATGGGTAGGATGAATGGACTATAAAATGGATAGAGAACTGGCTAGAGCAAAGGGCTCAATGAGTAGTGATCAAAGGCTCCATGTCTAGCTGGCAGCCAGTCACAAGTGCAGTGCCCCAGGGGTCGGTCCTGGGGCCAGTTTTGTTCAATATCTTCATTAATGATCTGGAGGATGGAGTAGATTGCACCCTCAGCAAGTTTGCAGATGACCCTAAGCTAGAGGGAGTGGTAGATACCCTGGAAGGGAGGGATAGGATACAGAAGGACCTAAACAAATTGGAGGATTGGGCCAAAATAAATCTGATGAGGTTCAACAAGGACAAGTGCAGAGTCCTGCACGTAGGACGGAAGAATCCCATGCACTGCTACAGACTGGGGACTGATGAGCTAGGCAGCAGTTCTGCAGAAAAGGATCTGGGGGTTACAGTGGATAAGAAGCTGGATATGAGTTAGCAGTGTGCCCTGGTTGCCAAAAAGGCTAATGGCATATTGGGCTGCATTAGTAAGAGTATTGCCAGCAGATCGTGGGAAGTGATTATTCCCTTCTATTCGGCATTGATGAGGCCGAATTTGGAGTAGTGTGTCCAATTTTGGGCCCCCCAATACAAAAAGGATGTGGAGAAGTTGGAGAGAGTCCAGCTGAGGGCAACAAAAATGATAAGGGGGCTGGAGCACAAGACTTATGAGGAGAGGCTGAAATAACTAGGCCTGTTTAGTCTGCAGAAGAGAAGAATGAGGGGGGATTTGATAGCAGCCTTTAACTACCTGAAAGAGAGTTCCAAAGAGGATGGAGCTAGGCTGTTTTCAGTGGTGGCAGATAACAGAAAAAGCAGCAATGATCTCAAGTTGCAGCGGGGGAGGTCTAGGTTGGACATTAGGAAAAAGTTTTTCACTAGGAGGGTGGTGAAGCATTGGAATGGGTTACCTAGGGAGGTGGTGGCATCTCCATCTTTAGAGGTTTTTAAGCTATGGCTTGACAAAACCCTTGACGGGATGATTTAGCTCAGGATAGTCCTGCTTTGAGCAGGGGGTTGGACTAGATGACCTCCTGAGGTCTCTTTCTACTCTAATAGTTTATGATCCTATATTATCTGATGGACTGGATCATAGAAAAGTGAAAGTGTTTCTCAGACCAAATGACAGGGAGCACACCAAAAACCTGCGTGATTTTTTTTTTAATTTAATGATTATTTTTGAATTACTAAAGAGGACAGCAATGGATATTTTTCCAATTTTATTAGACAAATTTGATTACTGAATGAAATTTAGTTTTGCCAATTACTTCTGTAGTGATTATTTGGCAACCAAGACAAAAACTAATTTTCTAAAAGCCATTCGTTACAGACGCTGATGTATTTGCCCCTCACTTTAACTAATCACTGGACACTCAGTTGTAAGGATTAGATTGGAAGCACTTTCTATGATATTTTCAAAGGCAAGAAGAAATTTCACATCTTTGACTGTCACTGAGCTTCAAGGTAAAGAATTTTATAGCTGGAAAGTGTGCTAATTAGAGCCAATTATAACCCAACTGACATACCCCAGAATGAAAAGGTCTAGGAGCATTCACTCTGTCCTTGCAAGATGCCCATTTTGCTTCTATTTAATTTCTCTCATATGGGAATTCATTGTTTTATGGATGTGGCTGTAGCGATCATTCAGATTTTATGATCAAAATGAAGGTTACCCAAATCACTCTTTGTAACAGGATTTCACTTTAAATGGAAACAACTTTTCCACAGTCATAACTCACATGTTAGAGTAATGGGAAAACACCAGGCTTTGAAAAATTCACTAAAACCTCTTACCACTGGTGAGTGAGAAGCTTTGCTTCCAAAGTAAAAGGGCTTAAGCCACCAATTTCTGCAGGATTTGTTTTATTTTTTAAATTTCTAGTCATTATGTATGTGATGATAATCTTCAAAAGGTGAACAGAATGGAAACCAATGCAGTGTTGCCTTCCTGAGTCTGCAAATAGAGACAGTCTTACAGCTGATGCTTTCAACTTTTCTGAAACTGAGAAGATGCTACTTAGGCCTTGTCTGAGGCTTGGTCTATACAACACAGTTAGATCTACATAAGGCAACTCTATGTGTCTACACTAAAATGCAGCTCCCACCGATGTAAGTCGCTCATTACATCGACTTAACTCCACCTGTGCAAGAGGCATAGGGTTTAGGTTGATGTAGTTAGGGCAACACAGTGTTCGTGTATGTAGACACTGTTATTTACATCGCCTGCTGGCTCTCAGCCCTGTCAGGGCTCACAGCTGGGAGCCCCCTGTCCACCCAGGCTGTCAGCCATGGGTTGGGGCACGGGGGTTCCCACTGTGAGTGCCCCACAATGCCCCACGCAGTTAAATTGGTGGAAGTGTTCCTGATGGGGACGTGCATCGCCAAGAGAAGGAGCATAGTGTGGATGTGAAACACCTCTCTAATTACTGCGTTGGCTTTACATCGACTTAAATCTTCATGATTTTGTAGTGTAGACATGCCCTAAAACAAGGGTTTTAAACCAGATCAAAACAAGTTAATTCAGCTTGAAAATGCTTGTGTACAAACACCACAATCCATCACCATGTACTAATTCCGCATTATCAAGGACTCTGGAGTCCTCTTGGAAAGTGGCCTAGGTTTGCTTTGAATTGTTCATGTGAATGCAGTTGTTGCACAACACTTTTTGCATGTTTCCAAAGATTATTCCACAGTGTCACGTGGGTTGACCATTAATGACATGTCCATTTACCTGTACTCTTCCCATGCACTGGTGTTAAATTCCCAGGCTTCCCATCCCCACCCCTTTAAAGGCTGGCATAGAGCAAGCTTTTACCATTTGCTCCTTGTGGATTATTCTTGCAATACAACTGTGATAGCACTCCAGAAACCCTATATCATGCCTCACACAGACCCTTGGAACTATGCTGATACCCTAGATCTTATCATCTGGGGAGAAGTGTTGGTTCAGGAAACTCTTAAGGCCAGCCACTGGCATAATGACCTTTTTGTGGATGTTGCTCAACAGATGTCCATGAAGGGTCACAGCCAGGATGCCAACCAGCACCAGATACAAAACAAGCAGCTCAGGAGAAAGTACATTTAAACATTAAAAAAAAGTAGACAATCTACCGGGGGATGTGTGACCTATCCATTTTTTGACAAAGTGGACAAGATTCAACATACTTACAGTACACCCACTCGTGATTCCATTCAATGCCTTCTGCACCACACCACCAAGGACAATCGGCAGACCAATCAGAGGATGAACAGGAGCATGCTGGGGAAGAGTTGTCCCTTAAGAGTCAAGCTCTTTTTGTGAGTCAGGTGTGACATCCTCCAGAGTGCAATCTGGACTTAGGAACCACCGTGACCCCTTTAACTCTCCTGCCCAGGCTGCCTCCTACATTGCTAAGCTAGTGAACAGCAAATCTCTCCAGGCTGCATTCATTCAGTTATCAGTGCGCAGAGGCACACCCAGCAAAGTAAATGAAGGCTCTCAAGCTGTATACTGGGAGAAGCTCACAAATTCCCCCAGACTTGCCCCCTAGAAATGTGTGTCTTACATTGCTCAAGATCACCTTCATCAGAGTAAACTCATTAATTAGTTCATCGTACATCAAAGAGCAAGACTATGCACCAGCCTTTGTAAACCTGAGTAGATTAGCCAAAAACAAACTGGTTTAGATAAAACAGTAAAATAAGTTTAACAACTGCAGAAAAGATAGATTTTAAGTTATTAAAAATAGTATAGGCATAGAAATTCAGAATTGGTTACAAAAGGGAAAAAAAAGATAAAATCATAGTATAGTCCTAAACTGTACTAAGCTAAAACAAGTTTGAAGCAATAAGGTTTCTCTTACCAAAGGCCTACAGCAGTCTGTATTAACTGGAAAGCTCTTCCAGTTAGGATCACTCCCCCCAGTTTAAATTTTCTTTATCTTCCAAACATCCTCATTGCCTTCCGGGTAGGTGGGGGAGAAGAGATAAGGGGTGAGCTCACTGTCCCTTATTTAATATTCTGCTCCAGGTACTGGAAAAATCCTTGTTGTGTCACAGGGTTTAGGCAGCCCCATGGCGTATGGGCTTGAGCAACTGTTTTTCACATGAATTGCAAATTCTTGCTGACTCCTTTTGTCTACATGAGGCATGGAAGGCCCACTGTGTTTACAGTTTCTTTGTCATCTCTGAAGGCCTAGTCTATGGGTGTTTCCCAGACTCATACCTATTTCAGTGACAAACATAGCAAAATCTCATAACTTCATATACAAGGATGACACACAAATTTCAATACGACAGTAATGGTCAACAGATTATGACTTTTCCAATGATACTGCACAAGGAATACTTTGAACAAGATTCATCATAATTCTGTAAAAGCGGTGACCATAATCCTGTAGACTGTCACATAAGGGCCCTGATGGTGGCCAGCTGGGAGGCCAGCCCGAGTCCTTCTCTGTTGCAGCAGGATGAGATTCCTGCCCTGCATTGTCTGAGCCTGAGTCCCAGGCCCAAAAACACAGACCAGAACCAAAGCGGGAGATCCCCTGGAAGGAACTTCAGCAAGTACGTACCTATCTTTACCATTTATTTATTACAACCGGCTACACGGAGGTTCTGGATTTGGTTCTGGGTGCCCCATAACCCCAGCCATTGTAGGCTGATGTGAGCTAGGAGTATTTCCAAGTATCAAGCCCCCATTTCCCCCACTCATGCGGCCTGTTCAGCACCCCTGTATGCTTCCAAAATGGTGGCTGCTCTGCCTGGCAATCAGCCTCTGTGACATGGCAAATAAATGATTTATCAACTGTTTTGGGGGCCATGGTATGGAGGGCACATCGTTTCCCCTTCCCTCATCTGTCCTGAGCATGAAACTCACCATCCCCACATTTCCCACCTCAAAAGGGCAGCTGCCAATGGTTCCCCATTACCTGGGCCCACAACAGATTGGAATAACAAATGCATTCATTTATGCAAAATTCATCAGTTTATGGAGACAGAGGGGACAGATAGGAAAACAAGTTTGGTTAGAGTTCATAGTTTCCATGAGGTATAAATGGATACTGTGTTGCTGGTATAAGCACTAATACTATTCCCACTGAGGTACAAATCAAACACATTCTAACCATAACCTCTGACACCACAAAAACAACCGCAAAACCTGAATGGGAACATAGGTCAAACCCACCCTTACCCCCCAAACTCCCAAACATCGTAATAGCACACACAGCAGACAGAACTCTCAACACCCTCAGCTCCTTCCTCACATGCAGACCACTTACTTCTGAGGTTATCCCAAGATTGGGAAGACTCAGGTAGATAAATTAACATATACATATTGAAAAACTCTATCATGGCCTGGCTAGAATATGAACAATAAGCAACTGATCTTTTCCCCCTTACTCCCATAGCCACGGTATCCGCAATGGCTAGACCATCAAGGACAGGGCTTCTATGTACTGCTGAGAGGCTTGAGCAACCTGATGAAGAGCAAAAGAAAGATTTGGGATGAGATATTTGCAGAATTCATAGCAGACTTCCAGAGGAAAACCAGACTGGCTGATAGGAAGAGGTAGTACATGAGGACCAAGGGAGAGAAAGAAATGCAGCTCTACCAGAAGATTGTGGCAGTAGCCGGGAACAGCATTGCTACAGTCAAAGAGAGGATGGAAAAGGAGAGGAAAATGCTATGGCAACTCATGGAACCTATACTGAGCCAGAATGCTCTCCTCCAAACCATGATCCTGACTAGGCAAGTAGACCTATGGGGTGGAGACAGTGGAAACACGGGTGTTTTTTTTTTTTTTAAATTTGAAACCATTTGGTTTCCCACAGTTCACAATGAAATAATCCCAAAACGCACACTGCTCAGCAGCAAACGAAAAGACCACAGATACCCCGAGAACAGTACACCCTCAGTTTGCAGCAAACTGGTGCTGTTGTATGTTCACATAATGCAAATTGAAAACGGAATAGGCATTCTGTGCGCATGCTATTTGTGCAACTTGCATTCTGCAAGTTGCCTAAATTGTATTAAACAAACCAAACCGAACCTTTGGATTAAACTTCCCCGTGTAGACACATCCTAGATTTCACAGCTGCTATTCACAAATCAAAGGCCAACCTCATTCTGCTGCTGCGTAGGAAAGCATAAGCAGCAGCCAAGTGATTCAAACTGTTGCCCTTTGCCTTTGATGGTGACGACCCAAATCCTGATCCTTCATATTGGCCTCTGGCTGTTGTAACATTGTTTCATTTTATAACTAAAGTGACCCAACTCCATTTTAAATTAATAGGAATATAAACTCATTGGACTGAAATGTAAAATGCTAACTGCTTTGTATCAACCCCTGGCCGGCCATGTATTGTAACAAAATCTCTCTGAAACTCACCAGCCCCGGGAGGAGTCAGCAGGCGCTAAGTATTAAAGGCAATGTAATCAGAATGTAGCCTTTGGAAAACCTGTTACTTCAAACCCAGTAAACTTCATCTAAATAGTATCAATCTCTGAGAAACTTCCTTTGAACAGTATCCATTCATGTATTGTAGCAAAATCTCTGACTCGAAACTCAGTAAACTGCATTTGAATAGTGTTGAGACAGGTATTGTAATGGGTGATTCTTTGTCAGCAGCAAACAACACCTGGACAATTAAGAAGAATAAAATCGGGTTTCGCTCTGTCAGTTTCGCTGTTTTGGGGTGCAGTCCCCAATTACCCCATTGCTCTTGGAAACTTCTAATTGGCTAATAAAGTGGGCATATGGTTGTGAGGAAGAGAATATAGGTGATCAAAAAACAGGAAGTAAACTGGAGATGTCCCGTATCATTGGAAGAACAACAGAATAGTTCTACATGTAGGCGTGATCTACCTACTGTCTCTCCCCAGCTTGCCGCTCAAACCTAAGTATAGAGTGTGGGGCTGTGTAACCTGAGTGTGACAGTATTTTCCACTCAGATGTAAACCCGGGAATTGTACTAGTAGAATTGGAGTGCTGCTTTGCTGCTGACAAATCTCACTGGTGCAGTGTAAGTATAATAGTATAAGTATAACCCTATAGTGTAAGCTAGCTTTGTAAGTATAATTGTATAGTTGCAATTGTAACTGTGTTTTTAAGTAGTTAAATTGTTGTATTAAATAAGAATCAATGGTAATTTTTAAATTGTAATTATTGATGTATAGATTGTTGCAAGTAAAACAAAGTTGTATGCAAAGCAATCTTTGTCGCTCCTTATTTGAGGGATCCATATAAATCGAACCTGACAGCAAGCTGGTTCTTGTTGTCACCTCACTGGCTAGTAGGCTTCTGTGAAGATCTCAAGGCCTGTACAGAACATATTAGAACCAAAATAGCACTTGAATGATTTCTAAATATCTATAGGACAGTTTATGCATGCAGATACTTTGAGAACTAAACCAAGAAAGTGATGTTTTGAAGAAATAGGAATGCTGGGATTTTTGGGAAAAAGTTGGCAAACAGCTTTATTTTCTCAGACGTTAAAAGAACGCATGCAATCCAAATCCAAATTTATTAACTAGAAGGCACTTTTCTCCCCAAGGGCAAAATAAATAAAACTCAAAATAAATTAATCCATAAGAAAATTTAATTATCTGGGGTTTATAGGGTATATTAATTTACTCAGATCTTATAAATAAACAATTTAAAGATCTTCGTGTATAAACTAAAGGGGAATAAAGCAAAATGCAACACTTTTGTAGAACTAAAACAAAGTTAAAACCAACAATATTGCTTTGGATTAAATAAGCTCTTACCAATTATTTAACCATCATTATAGAAATCACAGACACCACCTACCTTTATTTTTATTAAAGGAAATATACAAACTCTGGTCGATTGCAACTAATGAAGGAAAAATATTTTGATTGACTGAAAAATCCAGTACACCACAGGTGGTTGAGGAGCAATTACCAAAACAAATTTTGAAGCATATATAGTGTTTCAGAGGAAAGCTTTATTTGTCATAACATACTTTGTTAAAAGAACATACTTCAGCTCAGAAACAGGGCCCAACAGTTAAACAAAATTGTTTAAACAAACAGAAGTACAGTTTGAAGATCTAGATTAGAATCAAGTCATTTTGCTTTTTTTTTCTTTTTCAGCTCTATCCAGATGAAAGCTAGAGAGAAGCAGCGAATAACTCATTTCATATATTTGTATCTCGCTGATATTTTACTATCAAGTAATGACTAGCTTTTATTGCTATTAATGATGAACAGGACATCTGTTACAAAGGAAAAGACCAAGATAAAACATATATGTTTGCGTAGTTCTTTAATAAAAATGGAAGTTGTATGGGTTTTTTTTTAAGTTAGGGCTTGCACCAAAAGTACTTGGAGAAAATCTATACTGCCTTTTCTGTTGCACAGCACGCTGTGAGCTAGCTGTCTGGCTGCTGCCCACCACCAAACGATATCTGCTTTTCCACATTATTTCTATGTGGTTTGGAAACCACAGGATGAATAGTGTTATAATCACATAAAATATTGTCATGAAAGAGTAAGGAATGGCTTGCTCATGAAAGGTCACTGAGGTAGTCAAGGAGAGAGAAACACTATAGAAAGTGTGGATGCAACGCAGATAACCACACGGAGACTTTAGTGGACGTTGTTAGATTAATAGCCTAGGCTCACCTCTGAAGGCCAGCTTCTCCTATCGGGAGCTAACAGGGTTTTCAGAATCCCAAATGCTGGGATTAGAGACTGAAACAAAAGTGTGTTGAAGAGATGGACTGAATAGGCAAAAGGAGTCCCTGGGTGTCACTGCAGAAAAGCAAAGGCAAAAGTATAGCTGCTTCTAGGGACAGTGGCTGGCATATCTCACTAGTATTTCTGTCCGTGCACAGTTTGTTGTGCACACACGCACGCACACACACTTTTTCACCCAAATAGAATCCACTTTGCAAGGCCCAAATTTTGGCTATTTGGCAGCAGTACTACTAAGTCCATATGTTTCCAAGACACCGTGCTACAAAATTAGTATGCTACTCAAAGCAGCAATACTCTACCCTCAACATATAATACATAAATTTGGAAGACAAAGAACCGTGTCCTATCTTCACAGTGAGAGAACACAGGAAAATATTCCTATTTTACTCTCTTATGGGGACAGCTGTCTAAAGATATGGCCTCATACTCTCTATAGATTTTGATGACTGTTCCAGAGACAAGTTGAAAAGTGCCCCTACACATGCAAAGAGCTGTTCAAAATTCAGATCATCATGACATTTCACTGATATTTTTAATTGAAATTTCAAATTTTGATGGAAAAAAAATTAAAACAAACAAGTTTTCAGGAAACTAATTTCCTTCTGTTTTGGAACCAGCTGAATAAACAATGTGGTGATAAAAACATCTGAGTCCTGTTTACACTACAGCCCATTGGCAAAGAGGTTTAACGAAGAAAAACTACTGCCACCTTGCATGCTGAAGAAAATGCCCAAAAACCCTAATTCCTTCCTGCTTCCAATGTCTACATTATGTCTTACAAGTTAAGATGTAGGAGGCAAGGAAATGCATAAAAACTGTACTGAGGCCCCAATCCAGCAAGTTACTTCAACACATGCCTAACTTTAAGCATGTGAAGTCAATGAGATATTCACGTGTTTAAAGTTAGGTATATGCTTAAGAACCTTGCTGAATCAGCCATCAGGTGTGAGATAAATTCAGGTGTCTTAAAATACAAGATACTTTTGCTGTATACTTGCTGTAGCATCAGACTTCACCTTCACTGAAGTTTCACTGTTTGAAGAGAAAGTCCAGCATCTCTTGATTAGTCAAAAACTAACAAATTAGACATATGATAAAATTAGTTTTCTCCTTTACTAGCCAGCTAACACATCTTTGGGGGTTAGGGTTTTTTTGTTTGTTTTTCTCTCCCCCATTGAATTATTTTATTATATTTGGTACACTTTAAGTACAATTTTACACACACACTCTATACCATCTACTTATCACTAGTGAAAAAGTCTGAGGACACTCATGAGAATCCTACCTGAAAATCAATAGGAGACAAGCGACTTTTTACACATTTTCCTGCCAGTTGCAGATATCTTTCAGAAGATGACCCCATATAAAGGAAGGTGATAGAAATGGAAAATAATATAGAAAATGTTTAAAAAAGATAGACAAGTATTTTAATATAATATTGTAAGAAGGGAAAAAGATGTCAAGAGAGTAAAACCCTGTTGCGATGCTGTCTGGCACGAGTGACCATTTATAATATTATAGAATTGCAATTTATATCTTATAGGATATGTCATACAAGGTACTGATGGAAAAGTCATGATTCGCTAAGAATGATAAGCATGTTTATATATATATATATATACATACATACATAACAGATTATATATATGAATCAGTTTTGTATTATAAGTTCCTAATATGTATGGTATATTTGTATTTCCAACTTGTGCTCTATTCCTGGATGACACCCCTCAGACAGGATGGCAGCAGTACTAAGCCTGCTTAATGGCCCATCAAGGGATCTGAAATTTATAATGAATCCAGTGAAAGATATATGAATCCAGGGACTATACCTTATGAATCACCAGGACATGTAGGAACATGCCTATGGACAGGGGACCCTGAGGCTTTTCCATGCCACGTGCTGTGTTTGGGACAAAGGAAGTACAAGCCTCATGGCAGAAACATTAAAATGCAGATGCACCATCTCCATCTTGTCTTCATTCCTGCTTCCTACCTCTGAAGAAACTACAGCAGTGAAACAAAGGACTGAGATCCATCCAGCTACTGAATGTTCAGCAGAGAAACTGTACAAGCCTGCAAACTCCACAATTCAGCTAAGAATCTGATATATATGGACTTTGTATGTATTTGATTGCTTTGAACATTTAACATTTCTCTTTTCATTTGTTTCTTTCCTTTATATTAAAGCTTTAGTTTAGTTACTAAAGGATTGGCTGGCAGCGTAGTATTTTGGGTAAGAGCCTAACTTAACCTAGATTGTTAATTGAGGGACAGAGACTGAAATGCAATAAAGGGGACTGTATAACTTCTTGTTTTTAGCTTCTTGATAACTAGTGTGAGGAGATCAGCAGCACTGTTTGTGAATCTAACTGCAGTGTTAGCCATCAGTTTGGAAGACTCTGCTCTCCTTTTGCAGCCTACCCTGACCTTGGCATTTTCAGGTGGGCTACCCTAGACATGGGCGGGTCACACCTGTTAAGAAAGCTGTTAAGGCTATGAAATAGCATTCTTTTGTAAACCAAAATATAATGTTAAGTGAAGACGTTTTATAGAGGATCACAATACAAGGTCTGTGATGTTAATGGAAAGGGGCTGGAAGCTGTATTGCAATCAAAAGCAAGTGTATTTCATTTGTTATATGGTAAGTTTTCCAAAAAATGTCTTTTCTATTATTCTTCTGCATTTTTCTACACTCAGAGAAAGGTCATGAAGAATATAATTTCAAGAAATCAAAGAGGTGTGAAACAATTATTTAAGTGCTGAAAGTTCTTTGAATCTGTCTACAATGAATCAGCTTCATAAAAGTTATTTATATTGATAGATCTGAAGTTTTGTGCACTGGGGGAAGAAAATGGGGAATCTAGGATACACGTAATAGACGTTGGCATATGACGCTATATTCTTTGGCAATTTCTGTAAAAGGGAAATGGTTCAAACTATACCTGTGATCCTGAAATTGGATGTGATCAGCTACACCCACTGCACTCACAGAGCCCCCCCCCGATATGTTTGCACAGCCTGTGGAACCGAGTCTCCCATCCCACGTGGATGAAGTCAGGTTAGTGGGGCTCACACTAGCACACTAAAATTAACTTTGTAGATAACAATTTGAAGTTGTGACTCGGGCTCCGAGGCCCACCCCACTCCCTAGGCTTCAGACCCTGAATTCCATCCCAAGCTACAGCATCAAACTCTTGTCTATTTTTAGCTCATAGTTTGAGCTCCGCTAGCCCAAGTCTGTCAGCCTGGGCTGGGAGGCGCATTTCTGCAGGCTGTGTAGACACACTCTATGAGGCTTCACAGTGGTCTACCCCATGGATCTATTTTTAGTATTCAGGCCAATAATATGTTAAAATAAGTGACAATTTTCATTTGTTCTGAATGTAAAATTACTCATTAATTACTAATTACACAATATCTTTAAGTGTTCCACATAGCAAAATGCTATCAGCAGAATTCTGATTTTCAAAAAAGTTTGCTTAATATTCACTTTTTTACTAAATCCTTTTAGAACTTCAATTGTGTTTGTTTCTTTAAGCATGCAACTATAATACTGCATTAATGAAATGAAATCTTAAAGACAAGTCAGGAAATATACATGATTACCATTTGGATTAATGTCACTACCAAAACCTTAACGAGACTTCTTCCATAATACTACTGAATATATTTAGTTTTAAATAGAATAGCATAACTAATGCTTTAAAATATTGCCTGCATGCAATGTAAATTATTACAATTATGAAAAACTTATTTTTTGCATTTCCTGATGAAGTTTTTGTTTATTTCATTTTTGTCTGTGGATCTGCAAAAAAATAAATCAAAAGAAAATAAGCTTACATTGTGGGGTCAATAAATACATAAAAGCATTTATGTGCATCTCTCTTTAGTATTGCATTTAAGCCTATGCTCAGTTGTCAGCATGTGATTGTGTCCCACTAACTTCAATGGGATTTAAGCACATGCTTAAAATGACCAAATGCTGCCCTGAATGGATTTACTTTCCTGAACTGGGGGTCATAATACACTCCATATAGTAATATTATGAAGCTGTTACACTTTGAGTAGAAAAGATTTATATGGTAAACTAGTAGAAATCTGTGTTTACTGCACTCAAACCACCTAGCACTGTGAGCCTATGTGACTGTACCATCTAAGAAGGGCTGAGCCTAGACAGTCCTTGGATACGACACCTCAAAGGAAATTCCAATTCATACGGAAAGTGTGCTAGTAAATCAATAAAAAGCAATGCTCTGTCAGGTGCAATGCAGACTAAACACACATCATAGGATATTGTGTTATGGGATGGTGTTGGTTTCTTAAGATGAGTCCAAACTGATATCCAGACGAGCTTTGGTCCTTTAACTTCTCATGGAACTACCTGAAATAATACGAACAACCACCTTAGCATTCTGGCCAACTTCTACTTTGGCCAATTATATTATGCTGCCCTAAATTTCTCCTACCTTTTAAATTGGATGTGGTATACACTTATCCCATATCCTCAACTTTCATAGATGATAATAAAGATGGCCATTAGTGCAGCATTTTGCTCTTTGACTTTGCAGAGAAGTAGGAGGAGTCTGCTTGATTTTAGGTCTTTTAAAACAATTATCAGGTTTTCAGACCATCCAAGTGAAAGTTTTCTTGATTGCTTCTTAAACCGCATTTTAGAGTACGAATAAAGGAAGAGGAGCAGAAAGGGGTTATATGCTACAGAGCAACATAAAAACAAAACACAATGCCAAGAACAGAAAGGAAACCAGAGAGAGGGGGAAAGGAAGGAGAGGAGGCTTTATCCAGAAAGTGCAGTATCAAGTCAAAAGAAAGAGGTCTCATTACTGAATCATCAACACATGAAGTACCTGAATGCTCTTCTGCTGACTCCTACCCATAAGTTAAGAATAACACTGCTTAAAAGAACTAGAAAGATCACAACTTCCATTGCTTTTGTACTCCCAACTATTACATTTCAAATCATTACATCATATGACCTTCTTGCTATAGAACATCTATTTCCTGTGGAGCTCATAAATATTTCTTTCATTATTAAACTCCCTATTGCAAAGTTATGTGAGGATTAATAAGAAATCTTCTCTGTGAATAAAATACTGGTTTAATTTTCAGTCATTAAGAGTGACCTCCTCTATTGACAAATGGCTTTTCCTGAACCAGGCACCTGCATTTGTGCTGTCCCCAGTTCTAGTTATTAACATAATTTGTTGCAATTGACTTAAATCCCATTTTCCCATGAGCTTCCCTGGTTGGTGTATTCTGGGAAGGCATCAAATGCTTGTCTCTTTCAATCAAATTTCACTGTATGAATTAAAGTTTTGGTGGCTCTGATCCCTCCTAATTAGAAGGATACGGGGAAGCCACAGAGAGAAACAGAAGGTATTCATGCTGAAAAGAACTAACCCTGCCACTGTTTACTCATGCATGGGGTTAATCCTGCCATCATCAATTTGGCAGACACATGGCTGCCCCCAAAGAAGCTGATATCGGGGAAAAAATAAATATTGTGAATACCTAATTTCCATCAAGTGGCACTAGTGGTTTGCTGACTTGCCCACCAACTTCAAGTGCAAGCGGAAGGAGGAAACCACCAAGCATCTCCGACAACGGCAGTAAAATTAGTATGATTTTCTTCCCCTACCCCATTTAAAAGGGATTTCCCACATCATATGCATAGTATGTAATGTGAAGATAGGCCTTTTAAAGAAAGAATAATTTTTAATTAAAACACAGTGAATACAGATTTGGTTAGGGAAGAGAGCATTTATTTTCTATTTAATGAGTCAGTGTCTTTATAAGAGCAAAATTTGATAATTATTTTGCTAAAAATGTTTTTTTCCAATCCAAAAAGAAACTTTTATCCCTCCTCCCCACTTGACAAGAGGCTTTTGGTATTGGTACAATGATTAAGATTTAAGTACTATCTATATTCTTACAGTTTACTTCACATTTTTCGGATTGCTAACCAAATCAATGCTTAGGAGACAATTACAATAGATTACACAGACAGTAATAAATATTCCATCTTCCTAATATGCTATCTTCTCAAGCAGCAGCTCTCTGCATATAACTTAAGAGTGATCTCTATTCACTTTGTTGACAAAATTAAGATTTTGCTGCACTGTGTGCCTGTTAGCATTGAAGAGTCAACACTATTCTATTCTGGCACATGAATGCTTGGGAATTGTTATCCACCTTATAATTCTGGAATATTTTATTACTTATGATACATAAGCCAGAAAGAACCCACCTTGCCAACAGATTGTAGGAAAAGTCTGCAGCCCTTATAAATGGAAAAGATTTGAAATCAAGAGAAAGCATTAGTTCAACAATGTCTGTGCTACATTACTACAGCCCAGTATTTTTTTTGTGCCTTCCCGGTCATCTCCTCCTACACACAACAACACACAACTCAGTCTTCTAAAATAGTTACTCTTTGAACAGAAACAGAGTCAGTTGTTGGATTCAAAACTCCTTGCCTATTTCAAGAAAACGTACTCAAGCCTTTCCGTAAGATACGCTTAATTATAATAGTTAAAGCAGCAGCATGAAAAAATAAAATGCTAACATTACAAGACAACACAATACCAATGCCATGGTAACAAAGGCACAGCAACACTGGGGAGTTTACAGTGGTGCAGCTGCACTGCTGTAAGATCTCTAATGTAGCTGCTCTAAACCTATGGAAGATTTTTCCTATAGGCTTAACTACTCCAGCCCCTGCAAGCAGCAGCAGCTATGTCGGCCAGAGAAACTCTTCTACCAGCATTGCGCTATCCATTTGTGCTTAACGTCAGTTTAATTTATGTCGCTCTGGGGGTACTTTCTTCACACCTCTGAGCAACGTAAATTGTGCCGACATAAGCTGTAATGTAACCATAACTCCTAGGTCTTGCTTAGGAGTCTCTTTTTACTATTGGCTATGCAAAAAAGTGCTTGCTGATAAATTACCTTAATGGGTGATTTATAAGCCCTTTAACAAAGTAGTATGGATTTAGCCACATGACATCCTTTAGCACAAGGAACAGCACCTCACCACTCATATTTTCCAGATCATGAAAAGTACTCAGAGATGCTTTTTCTCTCTTCCCTGCCCCATCTTTCATAAATTTAGAACATACTAATTTTAAAAGCTTTTAGCGCTAAATATTCAAGTGATCCAAAACCAGCTGGCAATTTTTTAAATTGCTGCTTCCCTCTCGTTACTCTCATATCTCCTAATATTTATAGTCCAACATTTGAGATAATTGCCTGGGAACTAATCAAAGAAGCAACTCCTCACCGTACCCATCTCCAATCAAAGATAGCTTTGCCTGCCATTCTGACCACATACAGTCCTTTTCAAATTTTTTCAGTAGCTGAATACTGCCTCCTGGATCAAATGCAAACTTTTCAGTACTCACCTTTAAGGTCTTGCACAGCTCAGCTTCCACTTACTTCTCTTCTCTCATCTCTTTTCACTTCTCCCTTGCAGCTTCATTTTACCTAACAGGCATGCTTAACTGTCTTTCCTTTACTTCTGTCATTCTCATCTTACCATGCATTTTTCCAGGTGGAATCACTCCTACATTTGTAATCCCCTTTCTGATCCAGTTGTCCTCCCTCCTCCTTGAGGTCTATAAGTTCTAGTGTCACATCAATGCCATCTAAACAGAAACAAGTTTTTGGAAATCCTCACCAAGCATGTATTACAAAACAGTGTAATCATTCAGTCCTATTGTTTCTTGTCTCTCCTCTCTCTTAGCATCTTCTGCCCCCACGGCACGTTGACCAACTTCTCTTGACATGCAATATCTGAAGTCCAATTGTAAATTCCTCAGGATTTATCGTCTCTCTCTCAAAAATACCACACACACACTATCCCTGTATAAGTAAATAACCGTTAAACACAAGGTCTCTTATGGCAAACCCTTAATCTTGCATGTTATCCCATTGAAATCAATGAAAGAACTTACAGGCTCAAAAGAGAAATTGAGGAAACTCTTTAAAAGTGAACTCAGCTTTCAAAGTCATGAGTTGGAAAGTACAAATTTATCAGCAATTTCCTGAGATGAAGATTTCTCACAGGTTCTGAGCAGACTGCTTTTTTTCTTTAGAGTAGAGGCCCTCCTCCTGCTGCTAACTCTTGATATGTATGACTGTTGGGTTTCCCCAATGCAATTATTCACAAGACACCATGGTGGCTGAAAGCAGGGTTCTTCCTTATTGTGCTGCAAGCACCTTCTCTTATAGCTTATCCCAACATCCCCTTCCACATGCAGTTCTTACAACAGTAAACAAGCTCTCACAGCAGTGAGAGCTTTCTCACACACCCTAATCTGATCGGCTAGGACTGGCCAACAAGCACGGGGGGAGGCCGTAATCAGAGATGCACTTCGCAGTTCCCATAAACACTCCATGCTTCGCTGTTCCCAGAACAGCGCCTGCAAGGTCATCTGGAAGCCAGCCAAGACCAGGGTTTGCCCAGCAGTCAGCGTCTGGCCCCAAACCACCCCACATATGACAATAACTGTATCCTAATTTGTATAAGCACTATAGACTAAGTTGTCAGACTCTTCCTTATGTTGTTGATACAGAAGAAGCACATCTAGAAAAGGGGAAACTTATTATAAAACAGTAGACGTCAGAGATGGAAAAGACCTACATTATTTATGCACCAAGCTAGCAAAGTACTTAACAGGGCTACAGAAGTTTAAATATAAATATGTGCTTAAACGTTTTTTTGGGAAGTGGGACTCATATCCATCTTCCTGCTCATTCACGCTATGTCCTGAATAAGAATGTTGTTAACTCCAAGATACATTAAAGCTTAGCAGAACTACAGAGCTGTTTAAACTGAAGATGAATAGCATTGGTGGTACTGATAATACACATGGCAAGCAGAACTTCCAAATGTCTTTGTCCATAGATGTCATGGTTATGGTTTTGTCAAGATATGACTAGAAAAATATTCCAAAAGTCTTTGAGCAGAGGACACCTGAAGCTCAGAAACAGGTAAGAAAAACTTAAAATTTGTCATCGCACATTAAGAATTCATTTTTGGTCTTGGTTCAGAAGAAAATCATGTGTGTGTATTATATGATCCGTGTTTATTGATATATATGATACGTTTGTTTTAACAAGAAATTATAAGGACACTGGCACATAGATTTTCAAAAGTTAAATGAGGTAAAGAAGATAAGGAAATGCATAATTAGTTTTTTTAACAGTCATTAAAGGACAGAATGGCAAGTGAAAGAAAACTAATACTTAGTATCCTGGCAGTGAAAATAATTGCCCTTCTCTCCCCCATAAGTATCTCCCATCTTCATTCAAACTACTCATTTCAAAACTTGACTTTAAAAAAACCCTTTTAAAATATGCTATCACCTCATGTATGCAATTTCAAGAGTTGTCATGATTCAGTTAAAGAATTCCTCCCCACCTCCCAACTAACCTGGATGGATTGCCAACCCGCTCAGAATGGATATGATCACACTCTCTCTGGTAGCTAGACTACGGAGCCATATAAACCTTTTAGTTAAAATAGTAGGCTACTGTGTTTTTGGAACAAAACATTGACCATGTAATCCAGGCAGTCACAGCCAGCAATATAAATGATTAACATGATGTTTATGCAGCCATTGAATCTGCCTCTTTAATGTAAGTAACCCATTTGACTATCAAGTTTTTTGTGCATTTTCACATTTTAAATGCTTATTTTTCTCCAAATGATTAAAGAATGTTCCTGTAACTAAAGGTATATTCTAATTCCAGTTCTTCCATACATATTTTGGGTGATTTTGGGCAAATCACTTGGTTTAATAAAATACCTAAAATACAAATACTGAATTAAAAAATAAAACAGATTTTTAAACATCTAAGGCATTTGTCAACACGTTGCTCTGCTTCACAGTTAACCTACATGAGGGGAAATTAAAAAAACCACAACTTTACTGCACACTACTGTCTGGTGTTTCAGAATAAAATCTTAAAGTAATTTTTGCATCATGCAAAGTCCCCTGTGCACCAGCTGTTTGTGTATAGTTGTACAGGCACTGAAGGCCAAAGTGTTTCAGTACGGATCTCCGGACAGAATGTTACTCTATCTGGAGCCAATTCTGATTGGTCTGTGGTCAAACTAGAGAGATGTTCAACTAATAACGGTAATTTAATATTGTAAAATAATCAGATGCCTTTGAGTGGTCTCTTACAAGGAAGGAGGTCTTTGAAATCACTAAGTATTTATTGTACTGTATTTAATCCTTACTAAAATAATTAGAAGTGATTCTGAACTGAAGTCACCTATGCAAATTACCGAAGCCACACCCAAACCCCACTGCTGGCCCTTCAGACCTTGCTTTTGGGCCCTTGCCCCACAATCTCAGTCAGCTGAACACCATCCAGGTGATCTGCCTCTGAAACACACGCAGGAAATATCTGTATGCACTTGTGCTGCACAATATCTACATCAGTGGATCCCAACCCATAGCCTGTGGGGTCTTTCAAAGTGGTCCACCGCTCCACTCCTGCTGGCTGCAGAAGGGAGCTGCTGCTTAAGGACCCAGACAATGCGTGTTGCAGTGGGGCTACAAGACTGAAGCAGGCTCCTTTCTGCAGCCAAGGAGATGGGAGATCAGCGCTCCCTTTCCTCTAGCTGTAGCAGGGAGCACGTTAAAGTGCTCCACCTAGGTGCCAGTGGCTCCCTTGTGCAGTCAGAAGGATGGGAGATCAGTGCTCACCTCTTCCCGGCTCCAGCAGATAGCAAAGTGCTCTGCCTGGCTACCTAGGTGCTGGGGTTCCTGCTGGTGCCAGAAGGAGGAGAGTACTGATCTCCCATTCCCCTGGCTGCAGAAACAAGCCACTGCCTAGGGACACGGAGTACACGGGGCTACAGGATGCATGCGTTCCCCCTCCTGCAGCCAGGAGGATGGGAGATCAACGAGGAGGCAGCCTCCTCGCTGAACTCCACCGTCTGGCTCCAATTTGGGGGAAGAGGTAACAGCCAGGACCCACCATGCTTGAGGAAGGGCAAGGACTCTAAAAATCAGTGCCTTTTGTTTGGCCTACACTCAGCAGGCCACCCACCGTGACTTAGCTTCTAGGCCATGTGCTTCAGTGTGTAGTGACAGTGGGAGCTGTCTGGAGTTCTCTGCTCTGGGTTCCCTCTGGATTCCTCATTAATAACCTCTGACCTCACTCCTGATCCTGTTTTTTTGATTTGTGGACCCTTGTAACCACCTGATGCCTGGGTCCAGTAGTTCCTCACCCTTAATTGAGGGTGACGGTCTTTTGTTTTGGGCAGACCTATACCTGTCTGTACTACACCAACTCTGAAAAAGTCTGGATCCAAACTTTGCAGCTATATCACGCAGGCATTGCCTTAAAAAAAAACCAGGGCAGACACACAGATTAAGGACCATATTGTGGAGCCCACGTACACACCAGCGAGCACCTAATCACTCAAGTCCCATTGGGTTTCCAGTGAAGGGATTCCACAACATGGCCTTAAGAAAAAATCTTTAAGAACCTAGAAGAAAAATAAACTAAACAAATAAAAAATAAGTTTGTTTTATAAACAATCATTTTTATTGAATTGCAAAATTAATAGAGACAAAAATTAGTCAAACAATTTTTATAGGGCCTCACAAAATGTTAACTTGAAGTTTAAATTTTATTTGCCTTAGATATCAGGTCTGTTGCATGGCTTGAAAACTAAACAAAGGATTTCAAACAGAAGGATCACAAAACACTACACAAGCAGCAGGAGGAGAGATTCAGAGAGTTAGAGGGCTTGAGATGGGGGTAGGGGTGAGACTAACCCACTCTGGAACAAGATCCTCCAACTGAGTGGAGGAAGCCAGCAGTAGGTGATCTGCTGATGGTCATTCTCCAGATTTACCTTTCAGCTCTGTGCAGTACAGGAGCTTTTTAAACCCTGTTTTACAAAAAGAAATAATGAAATTGGTCACTCCATGACAAAGTGATAGTCAACTGTGCCAGCCCAGATATGGCTATGTCATGAAATGAAGGAAGTGTCCAGTGCAGACATAGGTGTTAGAATATTCGACTCTTACAGCTAGTTTATAAAGATATTTAAACCAGCCTAATTAAATTTGTAGCCAGTAATAAATTGGGTAATTTTGCAAACATCAGTAATGACAGAGGAATCAGACAAAATGACCTACAGAGGTCAGCAACATAGGCAAAAGGTGTAATACGAAAGAGTCTGTCATGAGGTCAACCCCAAAAATCAATGGTGACCTGCTAAGTATATTCAAGTATTTCGGTCAAATGTGTGCCCACAGTCAAAAATCAACCGAACTAGCTGCTTATCCACTTTTCCACATTGATTTTTACCTTCCAATTAACAGGGAGAAATCCCTCCACCTCCAGAGGTCTAAAAAGAAGGGGAGAATTTGAGGAAAAAGGGTTGAATCAAAGAGTTATTTCCTTTGATGTAATTTCAATAGACTCCCACGAGTGTGTCACAGAGCAACACCGACACCGCATAAAAGTGTGTTATGTTGCACTGTCCAGACTCAGTGTAGGTAAATACGATCCAACATCTCTCAGTCCCCATGTCTCATCCTCTTCCTCCTCCTCCCACCTTTTTCTGGGTGATATCTTCAAAGTTCCTTGGGGAGGCAGTACAAGCGGCCTGTAAATTCTGAGATTGTGTCACTTCTGCTTGCTGATAGAGGAGTGGAGAATGGCACAGAGGTCATAGTAGATGCCAAACCATGCCGTTATGATGTATGGGTTGAGCGTTAACATTCCATTGCCCTGCATAGAAACTTGCTGTACAGAAACCCATACAGCTAGGTGCTTGTGAATGTACAGTGAGCAAATTTCACTCTCTTAATCAAACAACAAAAAGGAGATGGAAAAGGACCACTACGACACCACACTGCACTATCCCCTCCCTCATTAAAAATGTGTAGTTGACAGAACAAACATGATCTATGTAACAAAAGCAAACCTTAACCCAATGAACAATAAATTACTTACACTTAGACCAATGACCACAATGCAGCCAGAAAAACAAAGATAAATATGCGATATTGAAATTATGCTCTATACAAAGACTGAAATGTTGAGAACAGTACCTGTTTGTGTGCACATCGGTCTTCTGTGAAAGGAAGGAAAGGCACTACAGAACAGAACAGGCTGTTATAGCATGTATGTTCTGCAGGACTATAATAAACATTTTTAATCGATGAAATATCAGGGACCAAAAAATCAATTTGTATAATTTTTAAGATAGAATAGTTCTGAAGTTTGTAATCCAGCTTCTACAACATAAATCTGCACAAAACTAACAGCACAGGGCTTTAGGCTTTTTCTGGGAATATAAAATATGCAGAATCCTACCAGGCCATATTGCCATGGGCTGTGTTGTCAAGGTGACAGAGTAGCTCCAGGGTTTGAGTGTTGCTTGATGAATCATCAGGGGATTCATGACTGCCTGATTCCAATTCCTTCGGCATCCTCCAAACAGCCGCACATGTCATGACTTTACTGTCTGAAGCTAAGCAGAAGAGGATCATGTCAACAGATCATTGTACAGGAGCTATACTGTATACATGCATCAACGTTTACACAAATCTTTAAGTAATGCACATCTGCTATTTAAAATATTTAAAATATAGTAAGCTGAATTCAAAGAACATACAACACAGATAAAGGCGCAGACCTCAAGTCAGCAATCAGTTCACTGCACAACTCATAATTAGCATACATTTAACCCACTTTTCTGTGTTTTAAAGCCAAAATTCAATTTTGATGAAAGCAGATTTTCCAAGCTCCAGCCCCCATATGTTCATTTCAGTTAATGTTAGAAATGAAAATGACTCTTTGAAGTGTATGGTTTGCACCTTAACAGTAACTTTAGCCAAAATTTTAAAATCCCTTTTGTTGATTTGCTGGGTTATCCCCAATTTTATCTATGCCATTAAGTCACATCCTTTGCTCTGAAAGTCTGTTTAGCAAAAGAGAGTCCTCCTCTAAATATATATGTATTCAAATTCCTCCCTTTAATTTCAGCATGTAAAAATACAGTTTCTGAAAAAGACAAATACAGGATTTTTTTAAAAAAAGCAACATCTGTTTCAATCCCTTTATGTTTAAATTTGCCTTTTTTTAAAAATGCTGATGTTGCAAAATATTGGTGTATCTATGAGAACAATCTAACAGCACTAGAGAGAAAACAATGTTGCAGGTCCCCAACTTCATCACCCTGCACAATGTGTAGCAATTTGCACTAGTGTAAAGTGGGTATCAGCATTACTAGCTCAGAATTGCAATTATCTGCAAACACTTTGCATTGGAACAAACTGCTATGCAAGAAGCTAAGGAACAGAAAATCTGGTCCAAGGTCAACAAGGCAATTGCAGGTCAGTGAAAGATACTGCTGCACACACAAAAATCTTACCTTTGATGGCAATAACAAGGAGACAACTAATAGAGAGAGGGGTTTTGAAACCTATTAAAATGGTCTATGTGAAAATCCAATGGTTACATTTTTTAAATTTTCCTTTTGAACAGTCTTTGTATTAGGAACTGAGAGAAGAGGGACTTTCTTTTCTGAGTGTATGTGATTGGTTTTAGTCTGCAGTGACTGCTTAAAGAGCTATGAACTGAGGTGATTCTGCTGACTTTGAGAATTGAGGGAAAGGAAACAGTAGCAAATCTAGCAGAAAAGAAGCCCGTTTGGACTAAGATGTCAGCAATATGGATGCAGAAACCAAACAGGTCAATATTACAAAGCAGTTTCAAGCAAATATATGAATAAGGATCTGAACTACTTCCCCAGGGACAGAAAGAGGTAAGTATTTAATCCAAAATAATTAATAGTAATCTCAGTTATCAATGAGATACAGGAAAAGTAAGAGAGATAAAAATTGGATGAAATTAAGGAAGAACAATGGAAGAAGATGACAATCACTTAAAAGCAGGAGGGCTGAAGGGGAGGTTTAGTTTAATGTGCAGAGTTCAGAACACGTGACTTGTTATCTGGCGGGCATACACACTAGGGATGTGACAAGAACACAGTCTGGAAGTTCACAGTCATGAAGTTGGTAAAAGCAACTACTTGGAATCACAATGATATTGGACAATCCCCTATCATTTCTTGCTATGCAATAGACATGTACTAATTGTAATGTATGCTGAATGATTGATCTATATTTAAAACTCAGCCAATACTCTACCAAGCTCTCCATTTCATTTCAATGTAGGCAGTGAATGAAAAAGAAAAAGCAACACTATTTTCCTTAGCACATGGTAAAGCTGTGCACCTAACACACTAAGCACCTTCCACTATAAAATAAGAATAACCACCACGCAATTAAGCTAAATTTACAATAAGGTGTGTGTATGTGTGTGCGCAATGAGAAAGCTTATTGTAAAGAAAGCATCTGGAGGCTCTTCCAGTACTACCACTAGAGTCACAGAGGACCATGAAAGGAATACACAGCTCAGAAGAGGCCATGGCACCTAGACTCTCCAGAGTGTTAACTAGGGTTAAGATCCATATGCCTGTGGGGAGAAAATGCCAAGTGATTTTCAACTAGGTTCTTTTGGGAGGAATTTGGGAGATTGATTAGTTTGGTAGAAGCTTCACTCTCACAGTGGTGGTGGTGGTGGTTTTGCTTTTTCTGGGAAACTACATATGAATAAGTTTGTTTAAAGGTAATGATAATGCTAAACACCATCCCTTCTCCCATTACAATGTTGAGGCAGACCCCGCACACCACCACATTTTGCTTTAACAAACTTAAAACATCTTTAACATCACTTCATTTCTTTGTCTGAGTCTACTGGATGATCCACTGAACTCTGATACTTTCCTGTTCCATGAAACCCAAAATAGAGATGTTGGCTGTGGAACAGAAGAGTCCAGCAGAGATTATCATCCAAATTTGAACCCTCTGAAGTTAACCCATACAATAAGCTTAGGAGATATCAGTATTTCTGTCCTGATGACTGTTGTCAGAGCTATTTCATATATATCAGAGTTTAAAACCAGAAGGGACTACCTAATCATATCACCTAATCTGACTTCCTGTGTATCATAGGCCATTAAATTTCACCCAGCAGCCCCTGTGTGGACCACGGTGACTTCAATTAAACTAAAGCATTTCAGTCTTCAGGTGACTAACTTGTTGTCTCTTACAAGCAGAGAACAGGAGAGATCAAGGTGCCATCAATGCCTGAGGCTCCTGTAATAGTAGGGAACTGAATAGGTGGGATATACCCAAAAGATCCTAGCAGGCGATCTCTGCTGCAGTGGAAGGCAAAACCCACCCCAAGGTCCTTGCCGATTTAAGCTAGGGGAAAATTCCTCCCCCCCAAATCTGGTCATCAGTTGAACCCTAAGCATGTAAGTACTGGCCAATCACCTAAGAAAAAGAATTCTCCTTATTATCTCAATGCACCCCTATCTGGTGGTGTATTTCCAGCTGCATCCAACCCCAGAAGCATTAGAAGATAGGGGAAAAAAATCCAACCAAAACAAAAACAAAAAATCCAGAATCCACCTTGTTAAATGTGCACCGAAGGGAAAAATTTCTTCTAGATTCCTGCAGAAGACCAGCTTATGCCCTGAAGCATTATATTTGATAATATGATTTTATTCAAGTCACAGCAATGAAAGTATTTTAGCGTCACAAAAGGTATCTGGGATCTTAATTTTAAATGTTGAGCATTTCTGCAATGTTGAGTCTAAGGAAGGTTAGTGTAACTTGTCCGTTGGAGCCTCAATTAAGCTAGTCTCGATTTTGGATTTCACCAAGACAATGCAAAATCCAGCACATCACACAGAGGATTGAAAGAGTAAAAGAAAACAATTACTTATAGCAAAGAAAGCAGCTGAAAGACTGCAGAGGGAATCTGAAGCAGGGCAAAGTTATCAAAAAGCACCAGAGTAACTTAGGTGCTTTTGAAAATTTTACCTGCAGCCACCAATAAAGAAAACCCACATAAATTTCAAGTGTGCACAGTAACTGGGCAAAGATTCTATCTTAGTTTCAAACTACAGTAACTATAAATGCTGTCAAGACCAAGCTGGAAATGTACCTCACTATTCAATGCACAGGAGACTCTGGTGAGTGGTGAAAGCATAAAGATGTATCAGACTTCCACATCTTGCAGACCTGGCTATGCCATTCCTTGGAGCCCAACATACAGCATTCCCTCTGAGAAGCTGTTTATCTGCTCTGATGATATGATGTATATCAGATGCCATTTGCTCTCCCAAAATGCAAGAGAGGCTTATCTTTCTGAAATGTAATTTGACCATGATAGATTGCCTGTATTAATGGCTGTTATTTTGTACTACTAACTTAAAGCAGCAATTTTTAACTATTCAATTTTCACCTTAAAAAACTGTTGTAAGCTTTCTACATTAGTGCATATCTTTATAAAACAATGTTAGAATGAAGGCTATCAAACACTTATAAGGAGTCCCTCTAAATGAGAGGTCATTTGTCCCTTTTCATTAGGGGTACATCTACACAGCCTGCTGCTGTGACCCTCACAGCCTGGGTCCACAGACTTGGGCCTGTGGGGCTTGTACTAGCACCCTAAAAATAGCTGTGGAGCTACGAAGTTGTGGCTTGGGCAAAAGCTCAGGTTCTGGAGCCCTAAGCTGGGAGGCTCATTGCCGCAGGCTGTGTAGACATACCTGACAGGGGAAGTAGTTTAGTTATTTAGCTCTCTGTTCCAAATTTATTGAAATTGAAATGAGAAATCTTGATCCATTAATTATCAAGATTAAAAATGACTTATCGTGATTACTTCCTCTTCCCCCTCTATAAATGGAAAAAAGCATCAACCTCACTGAAATGACAGCATTTCCTAAAATTCAGTATTTATTAAAAATGTTCTCCCCAGTTCTAGCTAGATGGAAGAATCTGAATTTAAAGGTTGGTGACTCTTCACTTCATAAGGCAAATACTTTTGTATGCACCTAACAGATGCCAAAAGATCGAAAGTGGAAGGGTAACTCAGATTTTTATGTGTAAGATGCTATAACATTGCATGCCAACTTTACTTCATTTGGGAGTGGCTAGGTGATGGAATCCACTATGCATTAAAGAGGGGCAGTCTTCCTGGAACTATACAACTAATTTGTAGATGCACAAAATCCCCAAACATATATCATCTTAAAAGACTTCATTCATAGCTGGATTTGGAAATGCTCACGAAAACCATGGGCCAGTGTCCAGCTCTCATATTATATTCTGTTCTTAACAACTGTATGTTCCTTGCAAGCCTTACCAGTTCTATTTTTAAATTTTGAAGGTATGTTGAAATTCGATGCTTGATTTCATTGGTGCTGAAGAACGTAATTTGGAGCACTATTCATCTTCCTTTACACTCACTTTAATATACTTACCGTGTTTCTCCAAAAATAAGACAGGGTCTTATATTATTTTTTGCTCTGAAAGATAGGTTAGGGCTTATTTTCAGGGGATGTCTTATTTTTTTCCATGAGTGTAAAGTGTATGGGGACCTTTACTTGTGAACCACTTGTAAACTGTAACTAGGGCTTATTTTTGGAGTAGGGCTTATATTTCAAGCATACTCCAAAAATCCTGAAAAATCATGCTAGGGCTTATTTTCAGGGTAGGTCTTATTTTCGGGGAAACAGGGTATCTACAGCTCTAACACTTTATTAATTCCCAGGGGTGTGAAACCAAAAGAGAATTGTCATGGCCTCCTGAGGAAGTAATTTTAGGCATACCTACTCTAATCCTGATCTTAATTTCTCTTTTATATAAAGAATTTGTAAACAGATAGTTTTCTCTCTGGTAAAAGAGCCAGGAAAGCCTGGAACAGAATGTAAAGTGTCAACCCATTATTACAGCTAAAGTGAACTTCTACCATGGGTCACAACTCCTTAATCAAATAATCCGCAGCTACGGATCTACAGGAGTCTCGGTATAAAATAGCTCCACCGACACATGAACCAGGCTTCCACAGCTACCTTTTCAATGGATTTACAAGGTGATCACTAACTGTACACTACTTGTGGAACTGGCCGTACATCCATATATTTCAGGCCCAAGTTACGTTGGAAGTCTCTTATTACTTTAATAACCTGACATTTTCCATTCTTACTACTATTAAAGTTTCACTTTTGCCCTTGACATTTTCGTGTTCACTTAGAAAAGATGTGAACCAGTACCTACATGCAAATAGATATGTATTTTTCATTATGCAAGATCCCACCCCCCGGAATTCCCTTTGGAGATCCTCTCTGTTACAATCTTAACTCTGCCCAGTTGTGCACATCCATATAGCTTTTTACCACTTTCTCATACATTTCTCAGATACAATATGAAACATTTTTCTATAACTTTATATACATGCAGTACTCATCTTACATAAATAGTTAAATAATGATTCTGAATATCTTTGACAAACCATAAAATCTTTTATTTTTAAAACTATGTAATATAATTCTCAATATTTTTGTTGATTTTAGAAAAGTACAAAAAAGGGACAATTAAATGAATACAAGAGTTATTACTGACATTTAGATAATAAATGCAAACATACAAAGCTATTGCATTAGGCTTTTAAGGTTCTGTCTTTTAAGCCACTTAATCATCAGTCACAGAGTGTATTAACTTCTTCCAAAGTAGCCACCAAGTCTTCTTTAGGCCATATCTATGTTAAAGGATTTTCCCCCTATTGGTAGTAGCCTGATTTTAGATGTATGGCTACAGTGGTTTCCAGTGTTTGTTTTTACCACTGACACAACCTGCTGACATTCTCTTTGACTAGACACCATTGGAACAGCTATTCTCATGAACTTTATGATGTACGCAGAAGAAGTTACTCTCCTGCACACCGTAGGGAGTCTGTCTGTAAACCTTAAAAAGGTTTGAAACTCTTACTTTACAAAATGCTCAGTGAATGAGGCAAAGGCTTCTACTGAACATTTGGCTCATTCTCTGCTCATCTTACAAGACCAATGCTTTGTCTCATTCATGGTTCACCTTTAATACATTTTTCACTGCAGATCTATGTTACCTAAGAACACAGTATGGTCTTGTTTAGCTGCACACTTTACAAGTGGGGTGGAAAAACTCACTGCAAAACATACTTGCATACACAGAGTGCAATTTTCAATGGGTCACAATTCAGTCAAATCGATACCAATGTACACTGGAGTGCTCAAAAGCACTTCTCAATGAGGGCTATTTCCATGCTATTTCAACTTTCCACCACAAAAGCTGCTCAAAAAGAAGCTGCAAGAACATGCTGTAAACATGTGACATATCCTGTTTTCTCACCCACAAACATGTTCCTTCTTGGGTTCTAAAACAATTGAACAGTATTTGCTCCAACTTAAAGTAATCACCTTTGGGAAGAGGTCAAGGCTGAAAAAAAAAAATCAGTCTAAAAGGTGAACACTTCAGAAAGGTCTAAGTAACGATAAGAGTTAAAGGAGAAACATCTCTGTAGTTTTAATCAGTAGTCTTCTACTGCTCAGACTTTACAGAATTTGATTACATACAGTAATCAACCCATTTTACCAACCAAACTGGAATGCAGCAGCCACTGTAACATGCTTCTACAATTCTATACAAACACTTCGGAGCTGGAAAGCAAATGAAAAATGCTAATGAAGAAAGGCAGAACTGACTCCAGATACTTACATTGGATCAGGACACTGGGAGAGACATCTCCTTTATGGAAAAATGCCCTGGGACCCATTATAGATTCACAGTTTAAAGCCGAAAGGAATTGTTGCAGTCACCTAGTGTAACCTCATGTATGACAAAGGCCAAAGAATTCCACCCAGGAATTCCTGCAGTTGAGAGAAATTCTTCCTTAATAAACAAGCAAATATCATCAGGTCCACAAGTAACTGGACAGTAAAGCTTATAAAAGAGAGAGCCATTTACAATCATTACACAGACATGGGTTTTTCTGTTTGTTTGTTTAGGTTTTTTCTTTTTCTTTTTCTTTTTTTTATTTAGCCACACACGCACGCATGCACGGGCGAAAACTGCAGGTATCATTAAATATATTTGTATTTGGAAACTTTTTGAAAAAACATTTATCCTGCTTGATAAACAGCAGCTTTAAAAAAGGACACAGCATATAATTTCAATGTATATACTGAGGAACTGTTTGATATTTGGATGACTGACATGATAAATCAGAATAGATCCATTAGAAGCAGTTGTAGTGCAGCATGTCCATGTGGATAATAAGCATACTGAATTAAAGTTTGGTTTGTTGTTATTGAGAACAAAAAGATACCCTCATTGGTGTTTGAGCCATAGGTGATTTTCTGAACTAAACAGCTTGAAATTTTTCTCTGACACAATCTTCCTTCCTCCACCCCACCCCATCTCCCGCCCTCCCCACATCCCCAATAGCTTGAGGCAGAAAGAAATCCAGTCATGAACTTCATTTTTTGTGTTCTGCACACAGAACAAAATATATATGAAAATGACTTAGGGGGCACTTCCATAATTCAGATATGCTAGACCCAAGGATGAGTCAGGAGACAGAGGGGGACTCAGGAGACTGAAGGGAGCCTATCATAAAAACCGCCATGACAGTTGGCTCTAATTGACACCTTTTGCTTACAGTCCTAACAGAGAAGCCTAGGCTTCCATAAGCACTGAGACTCAACATCCTTACACATGGACCCTCCAGGTCAGAGTTGAAGCACATTGGAAAGTCTGTTTGAAGAAATAAACAGTGAACCTACAGAACAAAAATAAGGGAAAAATTTTAAGAAAAATGCTTCTTTTTAATGGCAGTTTCCAGACTGGAGTAAAATTCTAATGGCAAAGTTTATTAAAAAACTCTTTAAAACAGGATTTTAAAAAGTGAGAACACTGACAACCCCTTAATCAAATTTACATTAGTAGGTGCTGCCATCTGATAAGAGAAAACCTAGGACTAAGTTAAACGTACACACAAGAGGGCACCAGAAAAAAAACCCGAGAAAGATCCTGCAAAAACTCAACTGGATTTAGATCACAATTATATAGGGACTTGTCAGCTAGCATCACAGCTGTTCCAATCATCTACTTTTATTCTTCTGGCGCCCCTTGCTGAATAAAATCCACATTGCCACAGAATTGTGCTCTGACATGTACATCAACTGCAATCTTGACTTCTACTATGGTCTTATAGCATTTAAATGCAGACCAGCTCTATCTACTGAGACCTCCTTAAATATATCATTTTATACAATTATAGATTTAAACCGTATATCATTCTTGACTAAACACATACAATCAGCTGTCCATGATCACTTCTCTTTTTCCATGAGAATACTTTAAAGCCAGCTATTTCTAGCCTTTTGTTTCAAGACAATTTAAAAAGGAAACATATTTTTCTAGGACTATGTTAGTATATAAGATTTTTTATACATTTCTGTAATTAATAACTGTATACACAGTAGATGTATACAAGAGTTGCTTTCTCAGTCTAGTCTTTCCTGTCATTTCATTTCATTCCCCTGTGTTTAACCTTGAAACCCAATTGATGATACTTCCTACATCACTGCCTGCAGATATTCACACTGGAGCTGGAGGAGTTGAAGTTTCACTGCCTGACAGGGTTTGCTCTTTGATCAGCTCAGGTGGTGCAGAGACAGCTGGGCTGCAGTTATTCTGTTGCCCAGGGAACAACAACTGAAGTGTACACTTCCTAAATCTGCACAGGAGGCACTTGTGCACCATTGCCACAGTGGCTCTTGCTGTGCAAAACTGAAGTGGTGTAGCTGCTATAGCTAGAGCCCAGCTGGTGCCCATTAATGCTCTCTGTATGACAGGAACAAACAGCTAGATTTCAGAAACCTCATTCTTTGAATTGACAAACAGATTTATCACTCTCCCTTATTAATGAATATAAACATCCTTTAGCCCCTTGAATAAAATGGAGAAATTCAAGAGAAATAATTATTTCAGTTATGCTTTATTTTAAATACTACTTTTGTAGTCTTTATAGTTTGTTCGTAAGAAAATAATTATATTGCATCTACAGAGTAATAAGTCTTAATACAATCAGAAGATGTAAAATACTTTGTTATTCTGTCTTAAATTAACAACTTTTAAAAGGGGTTGCTTATTCGAAATACAAAAATGCAGTGTGCCATTTCCAATTTTCATTCCTCTAAGTGTACTACTTCCTGTATTTAAGAAAAATTCCAGAATCAGTTTAATGAAATGTAACCATTGCAAACATTTCAGATACTTAGATTTTTTCAGATACTAAGACCAAATGTTTGTTTTTGAAGATACATTTCCACTCTGCTCCTGTGTGTGTAGTACAGCAGCTTATTGTATATCTTGAAGGAAGCATGTGTGTAAGCAGGTTTGACAGCATGCATGGTTAATAAATAGTTGCCAGATATAGTACAATCCAACCCAAACATATTTCCACACACAGGTCATCCACCATGAGTAGAAGCTGGCTTATTGCTTCAACATGTGGCAGCTACTATATAAATTGCAGAGTTTTCATTGCTTGCAAGCAGATTACAGGTAACCACGGCGCATGATAAATTCAAAATTACATCATACCAACACAGCTGTTATGTTTTACATCTCTGGATAACCCACTTCCATGTTTGTACTCCGAACATTGACATATGATGAAATAAAAAAAGAAAATGGTTACTTACCTTTCTTAACTGTTGCTCTTCGAGATGTGCTGCTAATGTCCATTCCACGTAGTTGCATGTGTGTGCACCATATGCACAGTCATCGGAAAGCTTTTCCTTAGCACTAACTGTTGGTCGAACCAGGTGCCCCCGGAGTTGTGCCCCCATGACGCTGTATATAGGCCCTACCAACCTGCTGACTCTTCAGTTCCTTCTTGCTGACTGGCTCCGACAGAAGGAGTAGGTGGGTGGGTTTTGGAATGGACATGAGCAACACATCTCGAAGAACAACAGTTACAAAAGTTAAGTAACTGGTTTTTTATCTTTGAGTGCTTGCTCATGTAGATTTCAAGTAGGTAACTGGCAGGCTATTCCCCCCCAAGTGGGGTCAGAGTTCACAAGATAGTTGAGTGGAGCACTGCTCTGCCAAATGCCACATCATCCCTAGTCTGTTGAGTGATGGCATAGTGCAAGGTGAATGTATGGATTGACAACTCTGTCACTGCCCTGCATATTTCTTGAGTAGGGACATGAGCCAGACAGACTGCCAAGTAGTTCTGCGCCCTTGTGGAATGTGCTGTGAGTGCATGGGCAGGTCTTTTTTCCAGGTCATAACATGCCCTAATACAGGCCATGATCCAGAATGAAATCCTCTGAAAGGACACCAGGAGGCCTCTCATTCTACCTGCTACTGCGACGAAGAGTTGGTCTGATCTACGAAACAGCTTTGTCCTCTCGATGTAGAATGCTAACACCCTCCTGACATCTAGGGAATAAAGGCATCTTTCCTGTTATTGGCATGCAGCTTAGGGAAAAAGACAGTTAGGAAGAGCTCTAGGCTCATATGAAACTGAGACATCACTTTCGGGAGAAAGGCCGGATTCAGGTATAACTGTGTATGGGGGTCCAGAACTTAGGGCCTTGAGCTCCGAGACTCTCCTGGCTGAGGTTATTGCCATCAGGAACACCACCTTCCATGAGAGGTAGAGAAAGGAGCATGTTGCTAAAGGTTCAAAGGGCGGTCCCAACAATCTAGACAGCACTAAGTTGAGGTCACAGGCCAGTACTGGGAGACAGACCTCTGGGTAAATTCTGTCCAGTCCCTTGAGGAAACAGCTCATCATTTGGTTGGAAAAGATCATGCAGCCTTGAGATCCTGGGTGGAATGCAGAGATTGTCATTAGGTGCACTTTTAAGGATGAGATTGCTTGGCCTACCTGCTTTAGGTGCAGCACACAGTCCAGAATGAAGGGTATCGATGCCTGAGTTGGTGGGTACTGTCTGCAAAGACCAGAGTGAGAATCTCTTCCACTTGGCCAAGCACGAAGCCCTTGTGGATGGCCTTCTGCTACCGAGAAGCAGTTCTCTGATGAGCTCTGAGCATTTTGATTCTAAGATGCTTATCAATGACTATGACACAGAGAAACTCTAGGTTGGGATGTTGCAGGCTGCTGTGGTCCTGAGTAAACTGATTCGGCATCACTGGTAGAGTAATTGGCGTGGCCACTGACATTTCCAGCAGTATTGGGTGCCAATGCTGCCAAGGCCAGGCTGGTGCTACGAGGATAACAGATGTTCTTTCCCTCTTGACCTTGAGCTGGACCTTGCGGATGAGTGGAAAGGGTGGAAACACATAGAGGAGTCCCTCCCAACTCAGGAGGAATGCATCTGTGATCGAGCCCAGGCTGCGGCTCAGGAATGAGCAAAACTGCTGACACTTCCTCGTGATCCTTGTCATGAACAATTCTACTTGAGGAACTCCCCACTTTCAGAAACAGTGTTCACAACATCTGGTCGGAGGGACCACTTGTGACTGTAGAATGACCTGCTGAGTCTGTCTGCTAGCCTGTTCTGGGCCCCTGGCAGGTAAGACGCTTCTAGGTGGATTACATAGGCTATGAAGAATTCCCAAGGCTCGAGGGCTTCGCAGCAGAGGGGAGAGGAATGCACCTCCCACTGTCTATTTATGTAAAACATTTTCAAGGTGTTGTCTGTCATCACTGATGTACATTTGCCCTTTACGTGAGGGCAGAATGTACAACAGGCCAAATGGATTGCTCTGAGTTCCCTGACATTGATGTGGAGGGAGAGCTCTGATTGAGACCAGAGCCCTTGAGTCTTGAGGATGCCTACGTAGGCTCCCCAGTTCTGAGGCGTCCATGACCAGCATCAAAGGGAACTCCAGCATAGATTGTACTTGGATCAAGCCACCAGCAGAGAGACTTGATAACTCCTGATGGAGGGTGACTACCTTGTCCAGACTGTCTTTGTTTGGACGATACACTGATGCGAACCAAGCTTGGAGAGGTCTGAATCGAAGCCTGGCATGTTACACCACATATTCACATGGAGCCATGTGGCCAAGCAACTTTAGGCAAATTCATGTCATCATAGCAGGGAACTGTCTGAGGTTGTCTATGATGGAGCACATATTGTAAAAGCAAGACTCTCGTAGGAATGCTCTAGGCTGGACAGAGTCCAGTGTGGCTCCTATAAACTCTATCCTCTGATTGAGAGATAGGACTGATTGAGCAGAAGCTCCAGTTTTCTGAACGTTGCCCAAATTAGAGATACATGTACTTCTATTTGTGCCTTGCGGTGTCCCCTGACCACTCAGTTGTCCAGGTATGGGAACACCTGAACCTGTTGTTGTCTGAGGAACAAGGCGACCACTCCAATGGCTTTAGTGACTACTCTGTGAGCTGCAGACAACCCAAAGACTCTGAATTGATAATGAATGTGGTTTACTAAAAACTTGAGGAACTTTCTATAGTGAGGGATTATCAATATGTGAAAGTATGCATCCTGTAAATTGAGGGCAGCATATCATGCCCCTGGATCCAGAGAGGGAATAATAGCGGCCAAGGAGACGATGCAGAATTTTGACTTCCTTATGAATCTGTTGAGATTTCCCAGGTCGAGAATAGGTCTGAGACAACCTTTGGGCCTTCAGGGTTAGGATTTACCAGGAATAGACCCTTTCTCCCCAAAACTCTTGAGGAACGTCCTCCACTGCCCTTGCCCATAGGGGCACCTGCACCTCTTGTATGAGAAGTTGCTTGTGAGAGGGGTCCCTGAAGAGGGACAGGTGTGGGCAGCAGGAGAGTGGGGGAAGAGCACAATTGGAGAGAATATCCCAGTTCTACCATGCACAGCACCCATCTGTCTGAGGTTATCCAGGCCCATGTACAATAGATCTGTGACAGACTATTAAAAAAACAGGGGTAAGGATCTGGGAACTGATCTGGTAAGTCGCCCTTGGGCGCACTCTGAAAATGATGGTTTAGGGCCAGAAGGCTGAGCTCTGACCTTGGTTGGAAGGTTGGTGGTGTTTTCTGTTGTTTCTGCCCCTCTTCCTAGAGTTATCCTGTCTGGACTGTGAGGGATAAAAATGTGAGTGTTTTTGGGCCTTTAAGTGTTTCTTCTGTGTGTCAGAGGTATGTAAGCCCAATGATTTTAATGTCGCCCAGGAGTCTTTGAGGCTTTAGAGTTTGGAGTCCGTTCACTCAAAGCATAACCCAGAGCCTTCGAAGGGCAAGTCCTGGACCATCTGTAGAGCGTTCCTCAGATGACAACTGGTTCAAGTATTTCCATACCTGGACAAGTGGTTGGTCAGGAGACACCTGCAGCCATGAGATTCTCCTCTTGGCAATCACTGAGGGCATTGTCCTTGAGGCTGAATCAACCACATCCAGGGCAGCTTGTAGTGTGGTTCTTGCCACTGTTTTGCTCTCCTTTATGATAGCCTCAAATTCCGATCTTGAATCAGCTGGGATCAGGACCTTACAACTTCAACTCCTGGGACTCCATGTTGAAGTTTAATGACTGAGAACTGCTTGCTGGTTAGCAATTTGAAGCAAGAGCCCTCCAGTGGAGTAGACCTTTCTTCCGAAAACATCCAGCTTCTTTGTGTCTCTAGATTTTGGAGATGGGCCTTGTTGCCCTGTCTCTTCTTCTCATTTGCAGCCAACACTACCAGTGAGCCCAGTTGAGGGTGTGTGAACAGATACTCATAAGTCCTGAGATGGAGTAAAGTATTTCCTCTCTATCCCTTTGGCTACCACAAAGTAGCCTGGATAGTGGACTGGCTAGTCTTGATGAGGGGAGTGCCACCCCCAAGAGATCTTCAGGTATTAGGAGGTCCATGAGGTCCACTGACTCAGACACTTCCTCTGCCTGGAGGCCCGTGTTTTGCGTCACCCTTCGCAGCAGTTCTTGATGGCCCTGTTGTCCATGGGTGGGTGGACCCAATGATGTTCCTGTCACTGCTTCATCCGGTGATGAGGACAAGTATGCCCCTACCAGGGATCATCCTGCGTGTCAGATTCGCCAGGCTCCTCTGGGACGACAGTGTCATGGCAAATACCCATGATTGACACAGTGCTGGCCTGCACATCCCTCTCAGTGCCAGCCTTGATGCCAGGGGTGGTGCCAATCTTGGCGCCACAAAGTGGCCCACCATTCCCCGGATAGTGCCTCTCCAAGGCGGGGGGTTGAGGCTAAGTAAAAGACCTTGGGCCTGGTGGTAAGCCCAAGGTGTCCACAAGGGCCACTGTGGTGGTAGCTGACATTGAGCCTGCCAGGGCCCCATGAGGGAGTCTTGTCCAGGGTTTTGATCATGTCAGCTTCTCCTTGAGCAGTGCCTGCTGCAGTCGGAGGTAGGCTTCCAAGTCAGAGGACGTTGAGTTAGATCATGGGGACCATGATGATGCCAGCCTAGATGGTGTCAGGGAGCGGCTCCTTGATGATCAGGAGCTGGGCCACATCATGGCTGGTTTGCCTCTAGACATCACCATGCTCCTTTGCAGTGGTGGTGGCCTTACAATCACCGCTGTTTCCAGTCAGGCAGGAGACTTGTGAGCCATCATGACAATTAGTTCTCTAGCTGCCTCAAAGGTGTCCGGTGTGGATGGGAGATCCAGGTCCCCCACCTAGCTCTCTCATCTGGGAGTCCACAGGCGCTGGACTCAACGTGCCCATCATAGGCCTGGAGATGACCGTGCCACCCCAGTTGGAATCAGGGCCTTGTATTTCTGTCTAGTGCATGCACCACTGGCATCCTTCAACCTCATCATGGCAGAGCGCCCTATATCTGTTTTCTTGTGCCTTTCGTGAGGCTCTGGTGAGTGGGAGCGGTGCCAAGACAATTCCAGTGCCTGAGAGTCCATGGGTGCCGCAGATTTCCTCAGTGTCATCAGCTCAGTTATTGAGGATGATGTGCGCCACACCAAGGAGCTGGGAACTGGCTGGCCCACTGGCTGGGGCTGGAGAGCCGCCTCCCTGAAGAGGTGAGTTAGCCTTACCCTCCTCTCCTTCTTTGTCTTTGGTTTAAAGTCCTTGCAGATTCTGCACCTGTCAGTCTGGTGTGACTTTCTGAGGCACTTTATATAGGAGTTATGAGTCACCCTTGGGCATAGATTTATGGCAGGACCCACACAGTTTAAATCCCTGGGATCAGGGCATGCCCTGGTTCCCCCGGGAGAGGTAGGGAAAAAAATGGGGAGAGGACCCTCAAAATGAAACTTAGCTTAATTAAAATAGTTAGATTAGTTAGTAGGTAACTGTTTTAACTATTTACAGATGACTGGTACAGAAACGCTAGAAGAACATTTGCCGAAGCAAGAGAGAGATGCTCCAACAACTATCACAGGTGCTAAGAAGGAACTGAAGAGGGGCGGGTTGGCAGGGCCCTATACACAGCGCAATGGCGGTACAACTTCAGGGGTACGTGGCTTTATCCTACGGGTACTGCTAAGGGAAAAACTTTCCAACAATTGTGCACACACCTACTTGGAATCATCATAAGCAAGGACTCAAAGACTAATAATAAAAACACACACTTTGGACAGCAAACCAGAGATCATGATCTAAGCATACACTGACCAAAAGGACATTGGGATGTGACAAGGGAAAGAGAAATGTAATAGTCACATTACACAGAATTGGGTGACAAACAGCATACAGTCAGCTGGTTGAATATTGGAGAGGGCATATATTATAGGCATGGTTGCAGATGGTTCTGGTATAACAGTTTCACTTAATAGATTATAGAAATATACCTTAAATAGACAAATCTCACTATACTCCAATAGGAGCGTTTTTATATAGACTTTGCCAAGGAAGTACTGCTAGACCACCAAAATGATCATGTAGGTTATAAATACCCTAACATACACTAATTCAAACTCAGTTATAACAATTGCTTACTTTCTGAAAAAAATGGACGTTTCCCATGCTTGTTAACTCTACTGGAATTTTTGTAATCCCACTTTGTGCATCTCAGCCTCTCTGTCAGAAGACACTGTGTTACCACCTTTATAAACACATACTTTCTTTCATCAGTGAAATGTGCTGCTGATTTGGGGCCTGAGATCCCAAAGCCATTATTTTGCTCAGTGCTCTGCATTATCTGGATAGGTTGGCTAACTTCCAGAGTCAACTGAAATATACTCACACATCAAGCATAGAATGCAAATCATGGAAGAAAATAATGGATAAACAATAGGTAGCTGCATATAGATTTTATTTATTGTCCACATAAACTTGAAAGTAAAAATGCCCTGGAAAGAAAGCTATTTGTTATTGCAACAAGAAATTATATAAAATTACTAAAAGACAATGGTTTTCAATTGAATCCCATATATCTTATGCATCATAATATCAATAGCCACATAATCAAAAAGCCAACACCTGCTGCTCCAGCAAAACTGACAAGAGAAAAGGGGTAGGATAAATTTTGTCCCATTGTTAATCAATAATAATTCTTAATTTGTAAATTACTAGAATCTTGTAATCCAGTACAAGGATGCTGACTTTACTGTCCAGTTAGTCTTTTTATTTATACTGCAATTGTGCACAAAGACTCCTGTAGTGAAGGTCGCGGAAGACGTTGTGACGCAACGGAAACAGTGACGCGGCGAGTCTGGTCAGGACTGCTTGAGTAGTAAATAGATTATGTAAGTTGTTATCTAGTGGTGTTTTGTGCCAAGGATGGCAAAAGTGTGAGCTCAGTTATTTGTTGTACATAAGCCAATTTCTGCTGTTCCCTAGAGTAAACATGCTATGCTGTATAAGAGCTTGAAATGTGAGTAATTAAGCAGAGGCGCCACTATGAACCCACTGGGGGTGTGTGGCTTTCCCCTGCAGCCACTTCACAGAGACATAGGGTCTCCCTCTGCTGTTTGGAGTGTAAGGCGTATTAAAGATAACTAGCAGTGTGAGCATGCTTTATTCCTTACCTGGTACCCAGAACAGGCAGGCATGGGAGCCCAGCATAACAACTCCAAACCAGGGTCAGCGCACTGTTTCAGTAGACTTTATATAGAGTAAAGACAGTCCTGTCCCAGAGTTTACCATCTAAAAAGCAAAGGCATGCAATGTAAGAGGAGGTTACTCTCTCTGTGCAGTAACAGTGGTTCTTCAAGATGCATGTCCCACTTCTGGTGTGCATGTGTCTCATGCACCTTTTGATTGGACATTTTAGGTAGAAGTACCAGTTCAATCTGTGCATGCGTTCTACCCAGCCTCATGCTCTACACCATGGCTATATATAACTGTGCAGGCAACCCACCCTCAGTTCCTTCTC